>CM062804.1:1270357095-1270622725 GCA_031772625.1 Pinus tabuliformis
ATATATGCAGGTTTGGTTCATTGTAGTAGCGTATACAATTTGAGCTATGATATTTGAAGTCACAGGTGGTTTTCTCCCACATTGGGTTTCCACCTTATATCATGGTGTTCATGTGTGTGGCTTATGTGTGATGATCTGTTCTATTTTACTACACCTGTTTACTGTTAATATGGTTGATAATGTTCTAATGCACTCATTAAGGATCAACTAACTGAATCATAAGAAGTTGTGGAAGTAGCATATATGAATCTGAATATGGAAATGAAAAAGTTTTATTGATGTGATAATACTGATTCACCCCCCCCTCTCAGTATTATTTCCAACACAGAACACATCACACAACCCTTTACATAGTGAGTCACAATGTTTTTCATATGAGGCCAAAAACAAAATCCTTATTCATGACATAAAATCTTTTCGACACCAAAGTGTCTAGACACAAGAGAGGTGTGGGCCTCTCGAATTACATGAACTCTTTCTCTTGTGGGAATACACAATTTACCAAGGTGATACAACAATTTCCCCTGCAAGTGATAGTTGTCCACCTGTGAACCATGGGTTAGTTTTTCATAAACCTCCTTAAGGTCATGATTGTTAGCATATTTGTTCAACATAGCTTTCAAAAGATAATGAAGCATTATGAAAAATAACATAAGCAAAAATAGGAGGGTGAGATAGCATATCGAACACTTTATTGCTAGTGCCCTTCTTATACTTTGTTACCAGATGAAACTGTGGAAGAAAGCCCATCCACTAGAAATGACTAGATTTTTGCAACTTTGTTTGTGACGGAAGGTACTACAAGGGCTGATGATCTGTATGGATGATGGTGTCCTTACTGATCAGGTAGTGTTTCCACTTTTTCACACTTTGCACCAATGCCTAAAGCTCCTTGTCATAGGTGGGATAGTTTATCACAACTTGAGAAAAATTCTCAAAATGGTAACAAATTGGCTTCTTTTGTTGCATCAATACAACTCCCATGGCATAACCATTGGCATCGGTTTTGATCTCAAATGGCTGTTGGAGATAAGGTAAGGCTAAAACTAGCGTGGTGCTGATTTTTTCCATCAATGTTTAGAAGGACTACTGTTGTCTTCCTCCCCATTGGAAGACCTATTTCACACTTGTCAATGTGTGCAAAGGTGCTGCAATAGTAGAGAAATTAGCAATAAATCTCCTCCGATACTGGACTTCACCAAGAAATCTATGGACCTCAGTTACACTAGTACGCTTAGGGCAATTTACAATTGTTTCAATTTTAGCAGGATCAATTTTTCACTAAACATGACCAACAATATGGCCTAGGTAACCCAAATAGGTTTTCCGGAACTCACAATTCTACAGTTTTACAAAGAGTGTTTCTTTCTTCGGCATGTCAAGCACTATTTTAAAATGACTCACATGTTTAAACTAATTCTTGCTAAAAACTAGTATATCATCTAAATATACAATCTGAACAAACTCATGCGTGAAGGGCTGAAATATATTATTCATAACCCGCATAAAGGTGGCTGAAGTGTTGCAAAGACCGAACAACATTACCATCCATTCAAACAACCCTTGCTTGTTTTTAAAAGTGGTTTTCCACATGTCCTACTCCGCAATTCAAACATGGTGATATCCACTGTGCAAATCCAACATTATGAAATATACACCATTTTTTAATTGATCCAATAAATGATCTATGTGTGGAAGGGGTTAACGATTTTTTACTAATATTTTTTTGAGCGTGCGGTAGTCCACGAACATCCTCCAGCTATCGTTCTTCTTGGGAACTAGAACAATCGACGAACTACATGGAGAGGAGCTTGGCCTGATTATGCCTTGGTCCAGTAATTCTTGCACTTGCCACTTGATCTCCTCCATTTCAACTACTGACATCCTGTACATGTCGATATTCAGCAGAGGGGCATCATGCAACAGGTGGATTTCGTGTTGGATTTCCTTCTTTGGAGGTAGTTCCTATGACTCCTGAAACAATTTATTATAATCAGAAGTTAATTGTATTAATACCTGTTTAAGCTCCCCAGCGCAGCTTTGGAACGTGTCCACGAATTTGACCTCTTTCTCCCTTACAACCATAAGCATGCATGTTTTGCTGGAACTCACCAGCCATTTCATCTACCCAATGCTTACAAGGTTGGCGTTAATCTTATTTTGATGAGCCCGCGCTATGTATTCTACCCCATCCTTGGTGATGTGATATTTATTCTCATGGTAGAAAAAGACCGCTTTCCTGTCATACAGGTGTAGAGCCTTGAACCTGTACCTTCCCATACACCTCTCAGCCTCCTTTTCCCACTCATTTCATCCTCCAAGTTGATTAAATCATTGTATTTTAGGACTTTTTACGTGGTTTTCTAACTATGCTAAGTGACTGTTGTTTGGTTTAGAATTTTGGTTCAGAGTGCTGCGTTTCCGCAGCCAACACAGGTTTCCGCAGCTGATCCAGGTTTCTGCAGCCAGCACAGGATTCCACAGCTGTTTTATTAAACGATATGTTACAGGTGTCCTCTGAGAATATGAGCCACATGGGCAAGTTCCAGGGGTCAAGGACATGGTACGTGTCCCTCCAGATCACCCAGAACAACCATAAAAGCCTGCGGTCAACGAGGAGGCAAATACCGGTCAACAGAAGTGTTCAGCGGTGGCACGGCTCTGCGTTGCTCTGTTTTTGGGCACGTTAAGCTAGGTGGCATCATCCTCAGCCACGGAGACAATCTAGAAGCACGAATCCAACAGCCATATTCTCCAGATTGAATGAACACGATGACAGTTACCTAGATCCGGGGACGCAGAGGATTCACGTGTTTTTGAACAGCTGGTTGAATAGCATAGATCTCATTAAAGTAGTTTGCTTTCTCCTTATAAATACAGCATCCTTGAACGCTGTAGAGTTAACCAGTTTGTAATCGTTTTGTAATAGTTTTATATGTAATTTCGAGCTCCCCACTGTATTTTACATTTGCTGTCAATACATGAGAAGACTGTTTTGCATTTAAGCGTATAACTGCTCCTTGAACCGGCTGAAGTAGGCAGAGGGCCCCTGTTTGCTGAAGCCCTGTACAGCAACCTTTAATTTCCTGCATTTCTTTTTCTGGTTTCATGTATATTAGCTGTACAGATGTCTTTTAAATTGCTATGTTTTTATTTCTTTTCAACATGTATATTAGCTGTACATAAACTTTGATTTTTGTTGATTTACATTTCTGCACTTTTATGTTCATGACTGATGAGTGTGTTATGCAGGTTTCTTAGGCAAGCCCGGGACAGTTTTCCTTCTTTCCTTTTCATAACTAGTGGCATGCGTGATCATCTTGTCTATGTTGGTGACATTCATTGTTTTGCAGTTTTGATTTTCCTTACTGTCATTTCTTTAACTTGCATATTTACTTTCTGCTCTTAGATATCAAGTTGTTCATCTATTGATGGTTCCTTTTCTATAATCAAATAACTTTATTGGGAGCCAAAATATCACTTAGTATAGCTTGATTTAGTTTGCTTTAGAACTCACATTACACGACTTATTCATAACTGTTTCTTACATGATAAATTCAGCTGAAAGGCAAAAGGTTAAGAGAAAGTTAAAGTATTGTGACTAGTCCCTTTTATGTAGTTTCACTTAGATTTCACATTGCTTAACATTTCATGATATATTTTCATAGAGAAGATTAAGTTGAAGAGTTGAAATAGTGTGAGATAGTTGTTCTTACTTTTAGTTGGATTTAATATAGATTTCATTTTCATTTTCATTCAGCAGCAGAGATACTGGGCCGATGTCATTAGTCCTTTCTTTGATGTCTTCATTTTCCTTTAAGAGTTGATTTTATTGCAGTTGTTGTTCAAGCTTTCTTGTAGAATACTTTTTAAGTTTTGCGAAATCATTTAGAGATCACCACAATAACCCACATTTCACTTGCTTTATTACACTTCCATCACATCACAGTAGGAAAGATACATTCGAAAACAAACTTAAAAAAGCTAAAAACGACAAAAGACTAAGAAAACAGTTACCTAAGTACATATAGTACACCTCACTTCATCAGCTTACGAGCCCCGGGTTGACATTTAAAAGTTGCAATTTAGACATCACTAAATTGACCAAACATTTTGGCACCGTTGTCGGGGAAGTGAAATTAGGTAGCCAAATTCTTAAAAAAAAAACAAGAAAATTTCAAGGAAGGAAAATTGATAACATCTCAAATATGCTCCCCTCTTGCACTTAATGTGATCTGGAGGATCAGAAAAGAGAAAGTTATTGGTTTAATAGTTTCTTGAGTATGCTCTCTTCTTGCACCTAGAGTGACCTGGAAGATCAGAAAGAGAATTATTAGCCCAACTTGAAGGAAAAAATAAAAAAAATGACATGCATAGAGCAAGAGATTCTAGGGGAAGGTTTTTAGCTAGAGCCAAAAGTTCGATTTTTACAACTCCATCTACTTCAAGGAATAGACAAGAGACACCTCCATCATCTCCAACTTACACTCCTAGCCCTAGGATTCCTGGAATTCAAGAGGCAGGAGTCGACTCTCCCACACCTTCCATCGAATCTGAACTAGAAAGAGATCCTTTCCTTCCTTCTACAGAGAGACAAATTGTAATTGAAGAAGTAGAATCATCTGAAGAAGAGGGAGAAATTCCTTCTCATACACCCTTAGTAGAAGAACCAAAAGACTCTGAAGTCTCCAGGGAAACTACCATGACAGAGGAAGGAGCAACTGGATTTGGTAGAGGTAGAGGTAGAGGAGGAGGAGGAAACAATGGAGGAGGTAGAGGTAATATTGGGGGAAATAGGGATGGGGATAACTCATTGAGGTTTCCTATAGTCGATGAGGACTCCCGAGCCACAATGAAAAACATCTCACCATCTGTCCTCCCCAACTTCCATGGGTTTAGGAATGAGGACCCTGAAACATTTCTATTTGAGTTTGAGGTAGTGTGTCGAACTTATGGTTATTTGGAAGACTCTAAAAAACTCAAATTGTTTCCTTCAACATTGAAAGGAGCAGCCTTGAAATGGTTCATGGGATTACTCACTCAATCCATTAGGTCTTGGAATGATATGAAACAAGCATTTTTCGATAGGTACTTGGAATATTGTATGCCCACCAATCACAAGGATGAGGTATTCAAAATGATGCAAAAAGAAGATGAAAACTTGGAGGAGTTACTTGAAAGATTTGAATATAATCTGAAAAGAGAAGAAATGAGTAACTTGGATGAGGAGACCTTGGAAGCCCTTTTATTAAAAGCCATTAGAGATGAATGGGTAGATATTTTGAACATGATGGGAAAAGGAGATATATCTCAACTTCCACTTTCTGATATAGCAGAATTATGTGTCCATCTCTCAAGGGGGAAATCTAAAACTCAAAAAGGGCCTAGAGATCCTTCTCTCATCAAAGCAAATAAATCTGCAACTGCATCGGTAAGTAGGGCTGAGATTGGCAACATGCTTGATGAATTCAAAACTGATACCTTAGGGAGTCTTAGTGAGAAACTAGACACCCTTAACATTCACAATAAGCAGAAAGCAGAAGCTGAGGCTTTGGCCATCTTTTGCCCAAAGTGTAGGAAGAAACATGCTCTAAGGAAATGTCCCTTGGGTGCAAAAGTTGTAGAAACATGTGTAATTTGTTCAGAGAATCATGAGACCAAGGATTTTCCTTCAATTCCTGGGCTCAAAGCTGTCTTTCAAGAAGATCCAAATACAATTGAATCTCTCTGTTTTGTTGCAAGGATACCTTGGCAGGGGCAACAAAATCAAGGGTTTAGCAACTCTGTGAATTTTCAACCCCCACCAAATTGGAATCCTTGGCAACAACCTTGGTCCCAACCTCAAAATCCTTTTCAATCATGGGTACAAGGTATGCAAAATCCTTATGGGATATTTGCTAAATTTTACCAATATCCTCCATCTTTTCAAAACCAACAAGCTCCACAACTTCCAAATCAAAATCCACAACTATCATTGCCATTTCCACAACAACAACAACAACAACCTTCTCAACAGAATCCAAATTCTCAACTCTTGCTTCCATTCCAACAGAAGTCAAATCAACTTCCTTCTCAGCCATTACCAAACCCCAATAATAAAAACCCTCAAAATGCTTACATGATGGAAGGTCAACAATTTCCTACCTATATGATTGTTCCTCTCAATGAAGTACAACTCAAATCAGGTAGAGTCCTAGATAAACCTTCTATAAATGCTCAAGAGCGAAGCATTTTTGAGGAAGAGCCTCTTGAAGCCAATAAGGGTTCTGAAGCATCTCTTCAAAACCCAAACACTCAAAAAGAAAAAGAAAAAGAATTAACCCCCACAACTCCCATAGTTGAGCAACCTGCATCTTTATCCACACCTCCTTTTCCTGAAAGATTACAAATTGACAAAGGAGTGGAAAAACAAATTTGGTTGCTTGACTATAATTTTCTAGATGAATTGAAGAATGTCTGTATCAAGATTCCCTTGTTACAAGCCATTAAAGAGATTCCTATTCTAGCAAAAACAATAAAGGAGTTGAGTCTCAAAAGACCAGGAAGGAAACCAAGAGATACCAGAAGGATCCACCTGGTAGGGAAAATTGCAGATATCACGATGGGAAAAATTACTATGCAGAAATATGTAGATCCCAGTAGTCCAATTGTCAAAACACATATCAATGGGGTAGAAATACCAAATACTTTGATTGATTTAGGGGCTGCTATCAACATCATGAGTAGACAGACTATGGAACAACTAAAACCTCCTAATCTTCTTTTTACACCTACTTTATTGCAACTTGCAGATCGATCAATTATTAAACCAGATGGTGTATTATAAGACATTCCAGTCTCCCTAGACTCTTGGGAATATCCAGTGGATTTCATGATTTTAACTCCCAAGAGTAATCTAGGAGGACATCCTCTTATTTTAGGAAGACCTTCGCTAGCCACAGCTGATGCTTTCATAAGTTCTAGGTCCGGGGATATGTATATTTCTGATGGTAATTCGACAAAGAAGTTCAATCTGTATCCTCCAGCAAAAGCAATTACAGAAATAGGAGATAATGAGTGGGTTGATGATGAAGATACTATACAACCTGTCTTTACCATTTCTGAGATTAGTGAAGATAGTCAAATTCTGAACACATTAGAAAACTTTGAACCATCTTCAGAATATGACCACACACAATTTCAGTTTGGATTCTAACATTGAGTGTCTATCATCTAGACAAATGTCTCTTTTCTCTATGGAAGAATTTGGTAGTTCTGCCATTGAGATTTTTCCAGGAAAAACATTGAATATCAACAAAAACTTGGAAAAATCACAACAGGAAGAGCTAACCAAAGTCTTGCAAAAACATTCTACTGCATTTGCATGGGAGTATACTGATATGAAAGGTATTGACCCTAAGACTTGTATTCATCACATCTACATTGAGGAAAATAGTAGACCAATCAGACAACCTCAAAGAAGGATGAATCCAAACCTTAGGGAGATAGTGAAAGAATAGCTCCAAAAGTTACTTAATGTAAACTTCATTTACCCCATTTCAGATAGTCGGTGGGTTTCTCCTTTGGTTATAGTACCTAAAAAGAATGGTAAATGGAGGGTTTGCATTGATTACAGGGAATTGAACAAAGCAACTTTGAAGGATCACTTTCCTTTACCCTTTATTGATCAAGTATTAGATACTTTAGCAGGCAAAAGGTATTTCTCATTTTTGGATGGTTTTAGTGGTTACAATCAGATTCAGGTAGCACCTGAAGATCAGGACAAGACCACATTTACCTGTCCATGGGGAACTTTTGCTTACCGAGTACTTCCTTTTGGATTATGTAATGCACCCGCAACATCTCAAAGGGCAGTACTAGGAATATTTTCTGATCTAATTCATGATTATGTAGAGGTCTATATGGATGATTTTACAGTGTATGGTAATTCATTTGAAGAGGCATTAGAAAATTTGGAAAAAGTCCTTATAACATGTAAAGAAACAAATCTTTCATTAAGTCATGAAAAATGTTTTATGATGTTTACTGAAGGGATTGTTTTAGGACATCATATTTCAGGAGATGGAATTAAAGTTGATAGATCAAAAGTTGAAGTCATCTCCAAATTACCTATTCCAAATTGTCAAAAAGATGTTAGAAGTTTTCTTGGATTTACTGGATATTATAGAAGATTTATTGAAAACTTCACTAAGAGAGCATCTCCGTTTTTCAAATTACTTACAAAAGACTGTGAATTCAATTGGGATCCTGACTGTCAATCTGCATTTGAAACTTTAAAAACAAGAATATCTGAAGCACCCATTTTGAGAGGGCCAAATTGGAAACTTTCGTTCCATATTTCTACAGATGCTTCAGATACAGCTCTAGGAGCTGTGTTCGGTCAAAAGGATTTAATTCCTTACGCCATTTACTACACCAGTAAAAATTTGACTCCCACTGAGTTAAATTATACTGTGACTGAAAAAGAGTTCTTAGCCGTTGTTCATGCAATCAACAAGTTTAGACATTATATAACAGGCTATGAAACTTTTGTCCATACTGATCATTCTGCAATTGGATATCTCATGAACAAACCTGTTACTAATGGCAGAGTTACAAGATGGCTTTTACTTTTACAAGAATTCAATATTACTGTGTTAGATAGACCAGGAAAACAAAATACAGTCGCTGATTTCTTGTCTAGAATCCAAAATACTAACGAAGATTCTCCTGTAGAGGATAAGTTTCCAGATGAATACTTGTTTGCTGTAACTACTGAAACTCCTTGGTATGCAGATATTACTAACTATTTGGTTACAGGGAAGCTACCTCCACACTTATTTCCTAATGAGAAAAGGAAAATCATTCAGGAGAGTTCAAAGTATTCATGGATTTCTAATGAATTGTTCAAAACAGGGCTAGATTGTGTGATCAGAAGATGTGTTCGGGAAGGTGAAATGCCTGACATCCTTAAGGCATGTCATGATGAACCGTGTGGTGGACACTTTGCTGACAAGAGGACTGCCTATAAAATCCTTTCTTTAGGATATTATTGGCCTTCTCTCTTCAAAGATGCAAAACAATATGTTAGAAGGTGTGACAGCTTCCAAAGAATTGGGAGACCAACTCTTTCAAATGAAATGCCATTACAGCCATAGGTACTCATCGAACCCTTTGAAAAATGGGCTTTAGATTTCATTGGACCTATTAATCCACCATCTAGACAAAAGAAGTATATATTGGTTTTCACTGATTATGTTACTAAATGGGTAGAAGCCAAGGCATTGCCTTCTGCCACTGAAAATTCAGTTGTTCAATTTCTTTTTGAGGATATTTTTACGTGTTTTGGTGTCCCAAGGGAAATTGTGACAGATCAGGGAAGTCAATTTACATCTAACTTGATGGAGAAGCTGATGGAAGAATACAAAATCAAGCACAGAAAATCTACTCCATACCATCTGCAAGCAAATGGTCAAGTGGAATCTACAAACAAAGTTCTTGAGAGCATCATCACCAAAACTGTTCATCTCCACAGAAGAGATTGGGCAGAAAGGCTTCCTGAAGCCTTATGGGCCTATAGAACTACATGGAGGAACACAAAAGGACATTCGCCCTATGAACTCGTTTATGGGAAAGAAGTCTTGCTTCCCATTGAGTTTCAAGTCAAGACCTTCAAGATGGTAGTTCAGTTGGGGATGAATCTATCAGAAGCCCAAAAGCATAGAATGGAGCAGCTGAATGAGCTAGATGAAATAAGACAAGATGCAATTTTAAGGACTGATCTAGTTCAGCACCAAAGAACTAAGTGGCATGACAGATATATCAAAGAGAAAAAGTTTCAAAAGGGAGATTGGGCATTACTGTTTGATTCCAAGTTTAAAGACTTCAAAGGAAAGTTTCAGACTCATTGGCTTGGACCATATGAGATTGATGAAGTCTTTAGCAATGGAGCAGTTCGAGTCAAGACTATTGATGAGTTTCAAACTCCTCTCATTGTGAATGGCCACCGATTGAAAATTTATCATAAGCAACTCTCAAAAGAGGACTTTGTCAAAATGTTTCAAGAAAATTCTGCAATGAGGCTGGTGGAGAAGAATTCTTCTCCTCCATCAGCCTAGTCTTTGTTTCTTTCAGTTGAAAAAAAAAAGGAAAAAAAAAAAAAATCTTTTGTATAAGCCTGAAAACCAATCATAGATTGGCAGTCTTATATAGAAAATGTAGAGTGAAAATCAGGGACACCTGACACTCTATATTTTCCAAAAAAAAAATCTCTCTCTTCCTTTCCATCTTCACTCCACCTCACTTGTCATTTCCATTTTCACCACCATCTCATCTTCACCTCCATTCCACTTCACTCCACTTCATTTCCATCTCATTTCATTCCATTCCATCAATAAAAGTCCCTCTCAGGACTATTTCATTCAGTTAGTTCTTTTTCTAACTATCTTTGTGCAGTTAAAGGGGTGTTGTCTTAGTTTCCGCAGCTGGAAACCGTTTCCGCAGCTAGAACTAGTTTCCGCAGCGAGAAACGATTTCCACAGCCAACATCACTCTGTCTCTACAGACAACAACACTCTGTTTTCAAAAAGAAAAATCACAGTCAAAGGTTAGCATCATCATCACCAAAGGCAGCAAAGATATGAGGCATCTGCAAGATCAAAGAGCAATAATGGGTCAGAAACCTTAATCAACAAATGGCAAACTTCCAAAGGTATGATCAAAATCTCTACCAAATAACAATTCAATGTCATTGTATGCATAGTTATTAGATCATGGAAATTCCACTAAATACAATGATTTGATACGGCAAGATCCATATCACTCCTCTTCCACGATGATAATCCATCCACCTCATTCCTTTCTAACGGTCCCATAATCACTATTAATTTAAACTCGAAATGGGACTGCTCTTTCATTTATTGGCCGTACGTGGAAGAAGTGACCTACTGTACTACGGCTCTCCTCCACCATAATTTCCGCAGCCAACGTTGAGATGTGGCGTAAGCCAACCGATTCAAAAGGACTCAGTCGTTATACTTCCCATTTATCACTTCACTCCTGCATGCATTTGATGCTAAACTTGTGACTGTTGCTTACCTCGGTTCTCATACCATTCTCTGTTCTCCATTTCCGCTGCAACCTCCATAGCTTTGCTCTAAACCCTGATTACGGTCACTGCATACGCTTTGCATTTCGATTACGGCCACTCCACTTACCTTAAGAATCCCGTAATTAGCTCATTTTTCCCTTGAACGTCCACACACAGTAAAATTTTCAGCCGGGGTTGAAAGCCGAGAATGGGAAAGTTACTCAGAGCTGAACCTGAGGGCCCAAAATACCTGGAGGGGTATCCGCAGACGAAGGAGTCATTGAAGAAAGCAAAGTGGCTGAAATTTATTCAAAAGTTTAGAGGTTATAATAAAGAAGTCACTAAAGCTTTCTCTCGGTCCTTTAATGGACACGTAGTGGAGGTAGGGGATTTGAAATTTACAATAACAAGGCCACAATAGCACCAGCAACCAGTTTACCACAGCAGGGAGACAGATGGTTTAAAAACAAAGGTCTGGATGATCAAGGATGGAAAGTCATGCTCAAAAACCCAGGTATGGATACTTCCATATTTACTAAAGGAATTCCTGTGCATATAATCAAAGAAGAATGGTCTACGCTGTTATTACTTGTTCAGAAGTTTATTACATGCGAGGGTCATTTTGGCACCATGTACATGTATCATGCAAGGATTATGATGAATTTTATGGAAGTCCATGCCCTTAATTTACCTTACTTTCTGTTAGCAAGCCTGAAGAAAATGAGCTCTACTGTTTAGAAACATGTAGGCCATATTGAATCCCACCTTTACCATCACGGGCTCATCAGAATTCTCATTGAATATCAATTGAAAAATAATAACGATACTTGGGAAAAGTTTTTGATCAGAAATCACTTCCAAGAAGTGACTGAAGCCTCTGCCAACAGTTCCCCAAAAATCCAAAAAAGAAGTAGGAGGAAAGAAAGAAATGTTACAACACAGGACTCTCCTACAAAAGACACTCAGGAAACTGTTCAGGAGGAAGAAGAAGAGGGAGCTAGAAATAAGAAGTAAAAAAAGGACAAGGCTAAAATAACTATTCAAGAGACATATCCATCCCCTGAACCATCTGTAGAAGAAGAATCTCAAACTTTGGCAGAAAGGTTAGCACATCTTCAAGCTGCTGCCTCAGCAAAGAAACAAAAAGAAAAACAGAGTGCCCAGAAAGGGAGCACTAGTCCATATGTGAGAAGAAGCAGTAGGCTCAAAGGAAAGAAGAAAGTGACCCAAGAAAAACAATCACACTTTATTGATTTAGGTGAAGGAACACCTGAAAAAGGTCCAGCTCTGCAAGACATTGAGGCAAGTCCTCCACGTGAGGAAAGTCCTTTTCAGCTGGAAAGAGAAAACAGTCCTCCTTTACCAAAATTTGAGTTCAGGCCGAGAAAAACACCTGAGGTAGATTCCACCCAGCAAGAAGCATATAACTACTTAGAGTCCTTGGAACAATCAGCTGCAGGACCAAGCACTACCTTGCCACTTGATGCACAAGTGCAGTCTTTAAAACAGGAAGTGTTTGAGCTAGAAGTCTTAAACAGGCACATTAAACAAGAAAATGAAGCATTAAAAGAGCAAAGTAAAGTGGACAAGATTTTCCATGACAAACCCATGCTTCACTTAGGACTGTGGCAGAAGAAGAATAGAAAGTTGAAGAAAAAGTGTAAGAAGCTGAGCAGGGCATTGATTAATTTGAAGTTCAGGTGTCTAGTCAAGAAACCAAGGACCATTTTGGCATCAAGAAGAAAGAGAAGAAGGCTGGATGTTCTTGCAGAAGCATCAGAGCACATGGATTGAGGAAAAGAACTAAGTTTTGGTTGCATGAGGACATGCAACACCTTCACAGTGGGGGTATGTAGAGCCTTGAACCTGTACCTTCCCATACACCTCTCAGCCTCCTTTTCCCATTCATTTCATCCTCCAAGTTGATTAAATCATTGTATTTTAGGACTTTTTACATGGTTTTCTAACTATGCTAAGTGACTGTTGTTTGGTTTAGAATTTTGGTTCAGAGTGCTGCGTTTCCGCAGCCAACACTGGTTTCCGCAGCTGATCCAGGTTTCTGCAGCCAGCACAGGATTCCGCAGCTATTTTATTAAACGATATGTTACCGGTGTCCTCTGAGAAGATGAGCCACATGGGCAAGTTCCAGGGGTCAAGGACATGGTACGTGTCCCTCCAGATCACCCAGAATAGCCAAAAAAGCCCGCGGTCAACGAGGAGGCAAATACCGGTCAACAGAAGTGTTCAGCGGTGGCACGGCTCTGTGTTGCTCTGTTTTTGGGCACGTGAAGCTAGGTGGCATCATCCTCAACCACGGAGACAATCTAGAAGCATGAATCCAACAGCCATATTCTCCAGATTGAATGAACACGATGACATTTACCTAGGTCCGGGGACGCAGAGGATTCACATGTTTTTAAACAGCTGGTTGAGTAGCATAGATCTCGTTAAAGTAGTTTGCTTTTTCCTTATAAATAAAGCGTCCTTGAACGCTGTAGAGTTAACCAGTTTGTAATTGTTTTCTAATCGTTTTATATGTAATTTCGAGCTCCCCACTGTATTTTACATTTGATGTCAATACATGAGAAGATTGTTTTCCATTGAAGCGTATAACTGCTCCTTGAACCGGCTGAAGTAGGCAGAGGGCCCCTGTTTGTTGAAGCCCTGTACAGTAACCTTTAATTTCCTGCATTTCTTTTTCTGGTTTCATGTATATTAGCTGTACAGATGTCTTTTAAATTGTTGCGTTTTTATTTCTTTTCAACATGTATATTAGCTATACATAAACTTTGATTTCTGTTGATTTACATTTCTGCACATTTATGTTCATGACTGATCAGTGCGTTATGCAGGTTTCTTAGGCAAGCCCGGGACAATTTTCCTTCTTTTCTTTTCATAACTAGTGGCATGCGTGATCATCTTGTCTATGTTGCTGACATTCATTGTTTTGTAGTTTTGATTTTCCTTACTGTCATTTCTTTAACTTGCATATTTACTTTTTGCTCTTAGATATCAAGTTGTTCATCTATTGATGGTTCCTTTTCCATAATCAAATAACTTTATTGGGAGCTAAAATATCACTTAGTATAGCTTGATTTAGTTTTCTTTAGAACTCACATTACTTGACTTATTCATAACTGTTTCTTACATGATAAATTCAGCTGAAAGGCAAAAGGTTAAGAGAAAGTTAAAGTATTGCGACTAGTCCCTTTTATGTAGTTTCACTTAGATTTCACATTGCTTAACATTTCATGATATCTTTTCATAGAGAAGATTAAGTTGAAGAGTTGAAATAGTGTGAGATAGTTGTTCTTACTTTTAGTTGGATTTAATATAGATTTCATTTTCATTTTAATTCAGCAGTAGAGATACTGGGCCGATGTCACTAGTCCTTTATTTAATGTCTTCATTTTCCTTTAAGAGTTGATTTTATTGTAGTTGTTGTTCAAGCTTTCTTGTAGAATACTTTTTAAGTTTTGAAAAATCATTTTAGAGATCACTACAATCATCCACATTTCACTTGCTTTATTACACTTCCATCACATCACAGTAGGAAAGATACATTCGAAAACAAACTTAAAAAAGCTAAAAACGACAAAAGACTAAGAAAACGGTTACCTAAGTACATATAGTACACCTCACTTCATCAGCCTACGAGCCCTGGGTTGACATTTAAAAGTTGCAATTTAGACATCACTAAATTGACCAAACAACAGGTATGGGCTCCCCAATACCATGCCACAAATATCTAGTGCTATTACATCCATCTCTACTTCACCTACCATCTTAGACGCAATCACAACTTTTACCTTACACTGCTGGGTTACATTAAATTTAGCTTTATCATGTATCCATCCAAACTAGTAAGGCTTTGGGTGCGGCTTTGTTTCTAATCCAAGCTTATTTAATAGGGATTCTCCAATTAACATTACTTGGGACCCAATATCAAATAGATTTTCTCCTTTGGTGTGATTTACTACAACTCTGATATGAAATAATTCAATTCTTTTTCTATCATTTGAAAGGAACTCATCTACGGAACTGGTGCTTCCAAGTGATTTAGAATCAACAGGAGCTGTAAGGGTACATTTTTTTCCTGCTGTTGTGACCAATGCTTCATATCTCGAATCTGATCCATGGTGTTGTTGTGATACTACCACTCTTTTCTACTTTCCTTTTCCTCAATACTTCTTTGGACACCTTTCTGGGTGCTGCTTCGAATACTGATCATCATCATGGCCTTCTTTCTTACAATGAATGTAGTAAGGCCACTCTCCCTCTTTGGCTGATGTTGTTTTCTTCTCCTTCCCTTTCCATTTCATTTTTTATTTGCCATTAGGAGGCTTGAATGGTGGCTTTCTAGACTGGTCCTCTCTTTCATTCTTGCCCCTATTCTCAATATGAATTTCTTTCACACTAGCTGCATCAATAATGGTTTGTTCAAACAACAATAATGAATGGTGAATATAACTATGCAGTGAGCCAATATACTTAGTTACAACTTCAGGTGTATCTAGTGCAATACCCAAATTCAGTGTTTGTTTCCTAAATTCTTCCGTAAAACTCTGAACATCCTTCCCTTTTCCTTGCCATAAATATTTCCAATTCATCAAATCTTTATGTATCTATCCTAAGCAATAAAACTATTCCTTTAACATAGAAGTAAAATCAAATCATGAGGAAAAGAGCTTACCCACATTTTTACTGCTCTGCAATTTACTCTCCCACCAAACAAGAGCTATGCTGCCCAGTCGTAGAGAGGCCAGCTAGATTTTTGCCTTATCCTCTACGATTTACTGAATCCTGCAGTAAACATCAATCTTCCTGATCCAATTGTTAAGATTTTCTGTGTTACTTTCAACATTAAACACAAGAAGATCAAATTTAACATCTAATTTAAAAAAAGGTTTCATAGATAAATCCTTTGGATTTCTTTGATTATGGTGGTGAGGGGAAGAAGAACCTTCACCACCAGAAGGAGAATGAGGGGGGTCTTCTCCACCATTCCCATGTGCTAAACCTTGTCCTTCTGGGTTCCTCTCTTCTGCTTTTTCCAGTCTTATAACAAACTGATTGATATTTTCTGCCATTGAATAGAAAGTCTTTCTGAAATTACACTCCTCTTCAATACGAACTTCCTCTTCATCCATGTTTCTTTTCCAAGGTGCACGCCCTACCTCTGGATCGAAAGGTTCTAAATTCCCTTCACCTCTTTGAAGTTTTCCTCTTGTTACCATAGAAACATGCAATTCACATCTAAAAAACCCTGCTCTGATACCACTTGATCCAGGATGTTTTCGCTTATAGATGTATAGAAAAGAATTACATGTAAAATTGCAGCTTACCATAGAAATGTGTACATAAGATAAGAAGAAGTAAACATATAAAAGGAAAAAAAGAAGAAACCAAGGCTTGATAATGGAGTTCGTCCAATTTGGACTATGTTTCTGGGCCCAACTCAAAAATGGTGAGGCCTTTCTTATTAAATGGCATGAAAGAAAATATAATTTAAAATCATCAACTATTCACAATAGGCTTATACCTCCAATCTGCAAGATAGTCTGTGAAATGGATGCATGCGATGGAGAGGTGAGCAGCACCAAAGCATCCTGCAGCAGTGAAAGGGGCTGCAGTATGTAAACTATTCAAAACAAACCAATAGATGCTCTCGGCCTCCTGCAAAAAAACGTGCTACTACCAAAACAATGCCTCTCCTGTGCTCTTTCCATTGACTGTGTTTTATAATGGGTTGTTTGTACAGAATCCCACCCCAGTCGAGGCTTATGTAGCTCTTAATAGAGGCTAGTAGAGTGGAAGAATCGATAAGTGCAATCGCCTCTCAAAGATTTTCTTTTATCATTGAAGCAATAAAGCTTCAAAATCTCGAAAAACACTACAAATCTGCCCAAAAAATCATATATCAAGACCTCAAAATCATTAAATCGGACTTATTTTCCCTATCGGGTCCATGCTGGGGTCGCAAACTAGTGTATCAGGGTGTCTCTGTCCTGGTTATCGGGAATGACCGACTGTTGATCACTGATTGCCGATTTGATTAATGGTTCCACCGATCTGATTAACCGCCGATCTGATTAATTATCGATCGCACCCTGCCACCGCTGATATACATAAATGTAAGACCTATGATCCGGTTGCCTCTAATTTGCCAATTCAGTCTGATTGGAGGTCAATGATTGGGGGTTCCATTCCTCCTTTCTTAAGTCTACCTCTATGTGACCTCCGATTGCAATTTGGCCTTAAAGGTTTAAGACCCATTTTCAGAGGAAAATCATTATTTTCTTAAGGATCAAAGAATCCTTTTTTGTGCGATAACTTCATCATCCATACCTGGATTGAAGTACCGTTTGCACTGTTGGAATCAAGAAGACGAGATCTCCTCTCTGGTCCTGAGTTGACTTCATTCCTCTCACATTGATTTCTAAGTTTTTCCATGCCATTGTATCTGAAGATCCACCTAAATCAATGTACAACTCAAAGAATCCACGCACATGGGATGAGAGCCTCCCCGATATCCAAAAAAACTATAACTAGGCTCTCACAGTTAGCCACAACCATTTTCAAGTGGGTTTAGGATTCTAGCCACTCTATCCCATTGGTGTGGCGATGTAATTTGCAGCTACTTAGGCAGATTAGTCTCATGTCCAATCCAAAGTCGATAAGGAAAATAGCTTCGTTCAGCACATCTGACATATTTGCTAGAAGGTCCATGACATTCTGGAGAAATGAATACCAATTACAAGCAGCGACATGATCAACATCGGGTGCCACAGAACTTTCAAGTGGGCAAGAATGTCTCATTTCATTTGCAAAAGGAACAATTTACCGGAGCCTATCAGAAACTTAGACGACTCTGATATGGTCCTTAGACCATTACGAGGATGTGGGAGATAATGCATTCGATCTCAACATTCCCCCATTCCTTGGCCTACACTGAGTGTTCAATGTGGACAGACTTCGACCATACTTCCCACCATTGCTAGACACATCACACATTGAAGAACAACTCACACCTACAAAGTTAAATCTGGATTGCATGGAACAAGCCATAACTAATCATATCATGGACACAGATATCAAGCACACTCGTCAGCAGAATATCCAACTGTATCGAGTTGTCAAAGTAGGACAACCCCTTCACCAAGGCAAGTAGCTCACCAGCGACAAAGTTCAATAGAAGTTTCCTCATCTCATGGAGGAACTCAATGCAATGTGGACAATTTCTTCCCAAGGGGCTAGGAATGATCCAAGTGGATATTGGTGGCCACCCACCAATTCCACTTCGAACCCCACCATTGTTTCTTTTAGTTGTTTAGTTGCCTTAATTGTAGCACAATTTACTATTTTTAGCAGTTTTTCAGGTCCTAAACATCTGAAGCCGTTTTGAGGCCCTAAACGACATTTTTTGGCAATCTATCACTAGCAATTTTTTGATAAAATCATATTTTCCATTGTATTCCTTAGAGAGATCTTTCTAATGGGGTATCATGCATGTCAAATGGAGATGATATGACCAAGTCACGACCCCGTAAAGTTGGTTGTCCAATTAACCCCAACGAGGCCCCCGAAATCTTGGCATTACATCTTCTTGGGTTATGGTTTTGGTTGGTTAGGGTTTTCTCTTTTTGTTAAATAATAAAAAGGCCCTTGAGCCTCATTGTAACAAAGTTCACATGCATGTAGCTGCCACATCTCTTCTTAGATATAAGCTACCATCACCCGAGCTCATCTTATTTTCATTCTATTTTTAAGCATATTTCAGTGTTTGATATTATTGAAATGAAATGTTATTTCTACTTCATCCTTGTATTTATAGTTATATTTGTAATTTTTTGCATTCGTGTCTAAATATGGATCATTCATTACATCGATATTGCATTTGCTTTAATGGATATGCCCCTGAATTTGGCTACTTCATATTTCGCAAGAAGTTTTCATATGACTTTTTATTTTGACCTTTTCATATCTTACATCATTTATGTAGCTCTTGATTTTTCTAGAGTACCCATAATAGTGTATGATAGTTAATGGCTATTCCTTACTAATCTACTAGACCTAAATTGTTCCCAAATTCAATGTGGCAGGTTTGGCAGTACGATTGTATCTTTTTTATATTCCTCCATCAATATTTTATCGAGTATGGGTACCCTAGGTCTAGGTTTTGTCTAAGTTATGTAAAGTCTCCACATTTTGAGGACTGGAGCATGATTAGTAAAGAGTTCTAAGGGTCAAATGGGAGTTAGGTTGGGTTAAATACCCTTATCTTGTAAATGGATGGGATTATTTAGAATATTTTGAGCTCTTCCCATGTTTTGCGGACCATGGTATTGTAAGGGTAAAGGATATATAAAGTGATTTTTTATCATGTATAAAGTAGTAGTGATGCATGTAATGTTGAAATCTGTTTTGATATATTTCTGTATTTGAATAGAGGGGAAGGATCTTGTAGCTATGTGCACAGAGACCTTGGTAAGTCCACAGTTGTGTGCTAGGCCCCTGTAGCTATGTGCGCAATGTCAAGAAGATTGTATCTATGAAGACTTGAGACAATAAATAATAATTTGAGACAAATCTATGTATTTTCTTATGTTCACTCAGTTTCTATTTTTTTCTTGAATATGGTTTGCTTTTGTATATTCCTTCAATAATCGCATCGTGAAGGTTTAGCCATTGTTTTATATGATGAATCATGCATGTTAGACTAGTTATGTGAAACTGGGAAGACTATTAAGTAGGAAAATGATCTATAAGTTTAGCAATACGGTTAATGGTTCGTGAAGGTCGGATTAACCCTAAACTGAAAGAAACCTTACAACTGGATTCCATAGTCGCTCTGGATGCAGAAACCTAGTTCTAGCATCCCCAAATATTGCCTTGGGTGAGACTAAGGTCTACGCTACAAAGATCGTTACCGAAAAGGCTGATAGTATAGCGTCTTTTTTGTTAGTGAAGCTAACTCTGAACTTGGGTCTAAGCCCCTAAAGCCAACATGTTTTGTGTGTGCATTTTCTACCTTGAAATTTAGAGTTCCATGATCCACATCAACAACATTAGCTCAAAAAGGAAGATGCAAAGATAATTTATGATACAAATTGTACATATGGATAGATGTTTGGTAATTAATTTATATGCCTATCATACCTATGGTGTAGAATCCCCTAGATCCAAACTAATGTGCATTTTCATGCAAATGAATAGGTTTTAGATAAAGTGGAAATGTTTTTTAGAGCGGTTTTATCTTTTCCCTATCACATAGGACATATAATCACCACATCTCGATCCTTTTATTCTTGTATTAAGGTTCCTGAATCAAGGATGAAAGCTAGAGAGATTTAAGGAATGTTCCATAAAGAAATAGTTGAATTTGAGGTCATATTATACATGTATGTAACGAGTTATTAGTGTACTTTAGGTTGTCTAACATGATATTATCCTAGAATAATATTTGTACTTAATGAATATTTCCATATTTATTTATTGAAATTTCTTAGTTGGAAATCATTTCTGCATAGAGTTCATTCTTGTAATGAAATCTATCAAATTCAAATATCTTTTGTTGCAAGAGGCCATCATTAGTGACAGGAAGGTTGGAAGATCTATTGCTAATATTTCAAAGCTAGACATTATAATATGTCTTCTTCTTTATGAAGCTTTTGAATGTGATCATCATCTTTCCTTTTACATTTATCTCTTAGAGTGGAGAAATCTCTTGCCAAATTGGAATCTGCTTCCCTAGAGGATTGTAAGAATCCACATAAGGAATATGAGCCTAGAATAAATGAAAAAGTTGGAGACAGTTAGGGTATAGTCAAAGAGAGTAACAATGTTAGTGGTTTTTTTTGAATTCCAATGATAGAGGACATAGGCTCCAGGGTTCATGGAAATTGTCTAGACATAGCTATCTATTTTGGGAATCTTCAATTCAAAGATATCCAAGCTAGAAACAAGGATGTTTTAAATAATGGATCTTGGCATCTCTCCATGACTAGAAATGTGGAAAATTACTACCGTGTGACCATTTAGACGGCACTCGTACTGTGAATGGAAAATTACATGAAGGCATGGAGATTATTAAATCAGTTGGAGGTATAACATCCTAGAATCTAGATGACGTTGAAGGAGGTCCATACGTTAGAGATTTATCCAGTACAACCAATTATGTGATGTTTCATAAGTTTTAAATGGACAATGGTGAATGTGATGGCAATATCAATGTTTATGATATAATTCATTTTGAAATAGCTGATAGTAGGGACAAATCAAATGGATTGGATGAAGATCAAGGAACATGTTGGAAACTGTCAAAGAAGGATTCTCATATCCGAGCTGATTTCTCAGATACATTAGATGTAATATGGAAAGTTGAAGGCCAATCAATAAAAGCTCAGGATGTACCTATGACATTCCAAGGGAAAGAAGTTAGTTCTATCACTTCGACCACTATTGCGAGTGGCAGTGAACTAGCACACAATTTTTTTTTTCATCCAGTTGAACAAATGTCAATGGGAGACACAATGATTTCTGAATATGCCTTAAACATGCAAGGTAAAAGTGGAATGGAGGTTCCTGAGAAAAGCTTCCCTCCGTCATCAGTAAAATCATTAAATCTATTTGAAGAGTTTCGAAGCTAAATTTGGGTCAAAATTACCAAAATGTTACATCAAGTGTTTACATGAAGATATGTTGGGGTCTATTAGAGTTGACTCTTTGAGAAGTTATAGTCCTATGTTTGTCTCATTAGTCAGTGCTCTTCGTGGTAATGGAGTGGGTAAGATTCTTTTACCAACTAGCGTCAATGACATGGTTATTGTTGTTTATGATGATGAGACAATAAGCATATTAGCTTATGCACCGAGCTCACAAGAATATCAGGATTTCTTATATGAAAAGGCACCTAATAGTGAGGAACAAAAGGAAATAAACATGGATAAATAAAATTAATGTGCAGATTTATCTATTATGGGTGGAGTTTTTCCAAATCCAGTTTGGTTATCAATTGGTTTCTTACTCGAGTAAATTTATTTCCAAAGAGAGAAGTTGAGAATCTTAGGATATATACACACATGGTTCCAAAGGGAATGGGGTTTCAAATTCATCGCTATATACAAAAGATATGCATGCAAAAATATCCTTTCATGATGACGGTCCTCCAAGAAAAGTTAAGCACTTGGCAACCTATTATTATGTAAGACAGTTTGATGCCCTTAGAAAAAAGTGGTGTCCAACATAAATGAACTTTATATTGTAACTAATTCATTGCAATAAATGGGGAGCTCAAGGAGGAAAGTGAAAGATATTTTTCAAAAAATCCATGGATGAACTATTTATTATTAGGAAAGTCACCACGACAAAATTAGTGTATTTTATGAAGTTTTCTAGAGAATATTTCAAATATTTGTCTGCCTCATTAAGTTTTGGAAGGCCCACATGTTTGGAAAAATTCCTTAGTATTTATCAGGTTGGATACTCATGAGTCATATTATTGTTTATTCTATATTTGACTATATGTCTGGGTATTCTACATAAGGTGATTATCTTTCATATCATTATAAAGAAGGAATTTGGTGGGAATAAAGACAAACACCTTTTGGAGAGAGTAGTGTTCAATGATACTTCATTTCTTAGAGTAAATATCCTTTCTCTTTTCTTAATCAACCCTAATTTTAATATTATTTTTAATTTTTTATTGAGCTAGTTGGTTATCATGATTGTGTGGAATGTGTTTTTGCAGTCAATTGATATCATCGATTGTTCATTACTTGTTAGAGTTGCTGAAGAACATTGTGAGATCATTTTAGGTGTTATTGATTTTATGAGGAAGTATACATGGGACATGCATCTAGAGACTTGGGAAAAAGATTTTTGTATTCTTGGTGTTTTGAAAAATATATAACCAACAATTATATCTCGAAAGCCATACAAAAAGTGTTTTTGAAAGGCCATATCTACAAACTTTTTGATAGTTCAGGATTAGTGGTCTCCTCCAGCTATCACCCATTGTTCATCGTGAAATGACAAAAATAGAGATTGTTGGATTTTTAGACATCTGTGGTTTATATCTTCTGAGTTAGTTACCCGAGAACCCATAGTAATAACCATATTCTATCAACGTTTCAAATCCCAACACGGATCCATCAAGAGGACTATTTTTGAACGTTGATAGTAGAAGAGCTAAATTAGTGTAGCTCTTCTTGCTATCTTCACTCTCAATTTTTCGAGTAAAATTATTTCAGTCCATGTATACCCTTCGTATAGGGAAATGATTCTAGATTTTATTATTGTGGGTTCTCCAGTAACTAACTTAGAAAAAGATTGTTCTTTAATTTTGACAAAGGAAGATGCTAGGGATCAAGTTTCTTAGTACCTTAAACCATGTAGACCATTATGCAGTCTTCCAAGCCAACACAATGACCTTATTCACCATGTACATTTTGAAAATTTTCTTTTGAAAATGAGAATGGGAATCACAGAAGTTTCTTGTCCCTAGGATTGATCCAATTGACTATTTCCTTTGTATTAGATATTTCTATTCTTATTTCTCTAACTGCCAATAAGATTTAGCACTATTGATATTTTAGGAAATCCAAAATTTGTATAGATCATTATGATATAGTTCATATGTATTATAGCTTTGCATGTCACGCATGAATTGTTAACGAAATGCTTTGTTTTGGTAACATATGAATCATACAATTTCTTTGAAATATATTTTCTCAATTTTCCATTTTAAGTAATGTTATCAACAATTTCAGTTGCTTGGGTCAAAGCATGTATCCATCAACATTTGAGAGATGAATACACTGTTTTTATTTTTATCTATTTTTTTGTTTCAAATTTTAATACATGAAGTTTAGTTTACATTTTTGATAAATCCAATTGTTCTTGCTATGATGTTTTTTATGTAGTGAAGTTTCCTAATGATTACAACTGTATTAAATTTGGCAAACTAAGCATTCTTTACAAGAGGTTTATGATTTTGATATTGCACTTTTATGATAGGAGCAAGCAACAAGTATTGGTAGTCAAATATTTCATTCTTTGTGACAACCATTTAAATGAATAGTGAGGGAGTTCCTCGATTTGAAATATTTGGAGGAGCTCATTTTATGTTCCTCACGCGGATCTAGCTATAAGTTGAAGTAATATGTCCCCATCTTATTTTTCTTTTCCTCTTTAAGTCTTCTGATAATTTCTTCTGGTTGAATATTGTCTTTCATTTACTAGTCTGATTGTTTTCAAAGCTTTAATAATGAACTTGATTTATGTCGTGAATAAAGGATTTTGGTTGATTTCAAAATGCCTCTTTAACTTATTTTTTCCAACCAGCTAAAGTTAGTGTATTAACAACATCTTTTGAACTCAAAATATTTCTAAATTCATCATTGTAGGTGATATGATTTTGTTTGTCCTGGATGAGAAGTATCAAAATGTTTTCTTTCATGGTTCTATCCTTTCAACAGTTGGTACATTGTATGTAAGTTTTGATTTTTTGTTTTTCTCCATAAAGGTATAATATTCATATGGAATGGTGTTGATCAGTTTTTGGTGACAAAGGAACTTTTTACCATCACCAATGAGTTTATGGTGACATTTTTCAACGATCACCAAAGATATGAAATGGTGATGGTCAATAGACGCCACCATATATATGCATCAGTAGGGACAACAATGAAAGGTCCATCACCATAAATCATTATTGTTCATATGAAATGGTGATGGTGAGTGAACATCGTAATATATATGCATCAATCCTTATGAACATGAAGGGATCGTCATAATAAATCATTCTTGTTCATATGAAATGGAGATGGTCAATATCCGTCATTATAATCATTATTTATGACAGATCTTGAATGTCACCACAACACCTATACTTTTTCCGATGCCACCTTTGGAGACGTTAAAATTTTTTGGTGACTAAGGATAATGTATGTCACCATATCTCATATGAAATGGTGACAGTCACTATCCATCATTGAAAATGATTATTGGTGGTAAACCTTGAATGTGACCACAATGTATATACGTTTGGTGATGCCACCTTTGGTGACATTTAGTTTTTGGTGACAAAGTCTCTGTTGACCATCACCGATGAAATTATGGTGAGATTTTTTGACCCTCTCTATTGACCTTTCTTGTTGTAGTGTTATCATTACTGGGTGTCAGGAAGAGGCTTAACAGAGCCATTTTTGTACTTAAAACAGCCAAGATTTGGGATTTTTGATGTAAAAATACTGGACACAATCTATATATAAACATATATTTTTTGGTGATTAATGGTATATGTGTTTGCTTTGATTTTTTGTAAATTTTTAACTATGAAAATTTTACATTCATAAATGTAACTATAAAGAATGGGACAAATCCCAATATAATAAAAAAATTTATAATCAATCAACTAATTCATTACATTCTCTAGGAATGTGTTCATAAGTAATAAACTCAAACTGACATTCCAGAAGTCATACCCTTAAAATCTATCGTAAAAAGATTAGACAGCCAATGTGATAGTGATTAGTTAATTACATAGTGACTAACTAAGAGTGTAACGTGACCACTAGATTGGAAATGTCTCAAGATGAGGCCCTATTAATGAGTTAGACAATGGACATGTACTCGACAATATTGTTGGTGGCAGAACCAAGAAAAGCTCCCTCAAAACTAAGTAGTTCTGACTTAGGTGTGTAAAGGATCCATGGAGTTGATTCAATGTATTGTGTGCGATGATTGGAACCACCTGCATATGTGATGTATGGTAATGTTGAAGAATTCATATGTGAAACAAGTGACGTGTATGAGACAAATACCCATTAAAAGGAAAAAAAAATATACACACATCAAACAAAGAAAAACTTTTGTACATAAAATTACAAAGTAGATATCCAGTAACATAGTAGGAAAATTAATTTTTTAAATAGAGCCCGTTGCAGGACTCAGCGAGTGGAATTCCATCACAGTATTGATGTTCATAGGGACCATTTGAATGAACCTTAGTAACAACTTATGGGCTGACCCATAATGGTTTAAGGGTTCCTGCCCCCAAGAGATCATGCTTGTGATCATAAAGTAAAATGAGGTTGCCTTCTTGGTAAGATCAAGGGTTAACATGTTTATCATATTTGGATTTGACTCAATGCTTATGGGCTTCGAAATCTATTGTGACATCTAAAAAAGTCTCATTCAGTTGATTGAGTGACAAAAAGCACTCTTCTTCAATAGTAGTGTCAGGTAAGAGTTCAACAACTAATTTTAGGGAGGGAATTTGGCACTCAATTGGAAGAACTTCTTTTAGGCGATAGGCAAGTTGGAATGGTGTATAGCCTATAAGAGTTTTGACTCACATTCATTATTCACAAAGAGAAGGATATAACATGTGATGCCAATAGCTTTTATGATTTCCTACTAACCGATCCATCTTGGTTTTTAGGATGTTGTTGATGGCTTCTACTTGACCATTTCTTGTGGGTAGTAGGAGGAAGAATTCTCTTGTCAAAAAAATCAGAAACTATGATGAGTCAGACATCATATGGTTTTGAAAGTGGTTTCCATGGTCTATAAATATTATGTGGTCCATAACAATCATGTGGGGTACGCTGGAATGAGAGATCACCTAATTGAATAGGAATAAAGAAGCACTTTATCTATGAGCTTGAAAAGTGGAAATGGATTATTACCATTTGGTAATGTAGTCCACAACAACAACAATGAAGTTTTGTCCATCAGAGGAAGTGGGGTTACAAGTAACGAAGTTGATGACCCATCTAACAAAGGGGCCAACATAGATAACTATGTGAAGAGGTGTAGGGGGTGCACACATTTTATTGGTAAATATTTGACATGGATGACAATGTTGGACTACATTAACACAATCTTTAAAAAAGGTTGGTTAGTAGTATCTTGCACAAAGTTTTTTCTAGGTGGTAGCCATGTCAGAAAGATGACCACCACGTGCCCCAGCAAGGCATTCATTTAGAATTCTTTCCGCCTCGGTATGTGTAAGAAAACATCGAAGAACTGAGACAATGGCACCATGATATAGAGTTTTTTTCAACACCATGTAGTGCCTCGCTTGGTGGCAGATAAAGTGACAGTTGGGTGTTGATAGATCTTAGTAGACACATTGTGTTTTGAGGTAGAAAAGAATTCTACATACAAAGGATTAGTAGATTCAACTAGATAGACATATTCATCTAGTAGAGGATCATGGGCTACCTCTTTTATATGATATTATTATCGAGAGCGTACAAAAGGAAACTACTTTATACTGTGGATGAAAAACATCCTTAATCGTAAAAATGACTGTAAAATAGTGTTGATCTACAACAAATGATAGAAATAAAACCTGCCAAAGTCCTGATCTATTAAAAAAATATAGTTACACAACAAAATTGAATAAGAAAATAAGAAGAAATAACTCAAGCAATCCAATGGGAACGAGATATAAAGAATATGTTTAATTAGATGACACTTGTGTAGGGAACAAATAATGCTACCAGTCCTCGTGTGTGGAGGGAAATTTTTAAGGATACAAATTTATTTTAAAGTTTAGAAATCCTGATGAATCTTATTAGTCTTTAAGATGCAAAGTATAAAATGATTGAAGATACTTTTGTAAAAATATTCAAATTTATAATGATTTTATGTATTGTTTGTAAAAATTTTGGAAATTTTTAAGGAAATATAATTTTATAATGTAAAATTAGGGTGAATTATTTTTAGAAAAAAATGGAAATTGGCGAATCGTTTTTTGGAAAAAAAATAGAAAATTAGCCCACTTCCGAATATTAGCCCCTAAAATTTTCCCTGCCTCTGTGGGATGGGTTCTTGGCTATCCTCAATGCCTTGAGCTTTCTAGAGTCTCTCTCTTCTGTATAATGTGTAAACCAAGCAAATAGAATGTTTGAGCTCAATGGGAACTCAAAAGAAAAAGGAAAATGGTGAGCGACAATGATAATAACCAAAGCAACAACAGTGAGTGCAACAATGAAAATCATCAAAAGTGAAGAATTTATGTAAAACCTTCCAATTTATAAAAAATAAATTGGTTGTTCTCAAATAATGGAAAAAAATAAAATATTATTAAAAACAATTCTAGAATTAACCATTTGGAATATTTTATTATATTTAGCTGGTGGGAAAAAGCATTTAAATTGTTAAATACTTTTATTTTGAAATAATAAATAAATTATTTATTTATCATCTCAAGGAATGTGGTTAAGGAATAATAAACAAATAATGATTTTTTTAAGTATTCCTAGAGGATTTAGTCAAACTTGACAAGGAATAATAACTAAATAATTATTAATTGATTATTAATAGGGAAAAATAAGAAAAATAATGATTTATCTAATTATTTCTCATGATTGGGTCAATTATGACAAGGAATATTAGTTAAACAATGGTTTAATTAATTATCCCTAGAAGATAATTAAATAAATAATGATTTTTTAAAGTATTCTTGATGGGTTTAACAATAAATAACTTAACAAATGTGGTTTATTAAGTAATTTATTACAGTGAAGGAAATTTCACTATCATAAAATTGGGCCTACATGGTGTACCTCGGTCCATGTAGTAGGTTATGGCTAGATGATCAATTTTTGGTAACAACAACATCATCTGGGTCAACCTTGGGAAGGTATGATAATAATCCAATGAAGACTAGGGAGTTTCTAGCCTTGGTAGTGGCAAAAACCAGATCAAATTGTTGGAGGATCACAACCCATTTGGAATATTTTCCTCCAATTACTTGACAAGACAGAATGTGTCTCATGGAATTCTCTAGGGTAATGACAGTATTCTACCACAACATTATGTAATGTGAGAAGTGATTGATAGGAAAAAAATCTTCGAAGGATATTTTCTCAACATGTGAATATCGAAGTCCATGCCCAACGAGTATTTTGGAGAGATAATAGATCACATTCCCACTGTGATCATCGTGAGTTCGGAACAAAAAAATTGAATGGAGGATGGATACTCTTCAAGTTATAAGATAAAGTCACACGATTAGTTAGGAGGACTAAGTAGTGGGGAAGATATGAGTTCCTCTTTCAAGGCATCAAATGATCATTGCACTTGATCATCCCACAAGTATGGTACTCCTTCCTTTAGTAGCCACACAAAGCCTTTCATTAATTTTATGCAATTCAAGATCAAATGACGTAAGATGTTTTCTTTTACTTGTAAACTTCGGAGTTGTAAAATGGATTATGGTGCAGGAAATTGAGTAATCACATTTACCATATCAGTATCAATCCTTATCCTATGTTTGGAGATAATGAAATCAAGCAGGTGTCCTGACTCAACAATGAATATGCACTTATGTAGATTCAAATGGATGTTATAGAACCTACACCTAAGAAATATTGCTCGAAGATGAGCTATATGTTGGGCTTGTTTCTTGGAATGATCCAAAAGATTATCCAAGTAAGCTTGAACAATATGTGTGATATTCTGAAATGTATAGTCCATGGCCCTATGAAAGGTTTCACCCGCATTCTTCATACCAAATGGGAACTTTTGATATGAAAATATGCCCCAAGGATAGATGAAGGTGGTTTTGTGCTAGTTCGTAGGTTTTATAGACATCTGGTTATAGTCCGAGAAGCCATAAATGAAGGATAAGGACTCATAACCATTGCAATTGTCGATCATTTTCTAAACGAAAGAAGTCAGATAATTTTCTTTTGGACACATGACATTAAAATTGTAGTAGTGAACACAGACGCAGATGGTACCTTCTTTTTTCTATAAGAACAACATTAGAAACCCATTTCATCAAGGAAATATGGTAAATAAAACCAACACGTAACAATTTTTCCACCTTAGTCCTCATAGCCACAGTTTTGCGGGGGTTGGCTGGTCGAAGCCTTTGTGAGATAGGACTAGCATTTTCATAGACCTTGAGCTCATGCTCAACAATAAAATGATGTATGCTGGTAATTTAGGCATAAGTCTAAGTGAGTACATCATGGAATTCTTTGAAAAGGCAGGTGAAGGTTGCAATTTCCTCAGGATTGTAGTCAGCTCCAATCTAAGTATTTTCCACCATACATGTTTTGACTGAGATATTGATGAGCATAGTATTTGAAATATTTCCCAAGTTCCCTTCTAAATTCATAGTTTAGACAGTCATATAAATTGAGGGAACAATCTTAGGTGGTTCAAAAGGTAAGATTTTGATAGAATTCCTTTCTGAATCAGATATGAAAGTGCGATGGTGAGAGGTTTCCCAAGGTCACGCTTCTAAGCACATGATATCTCGAATAAAGTCATCCATATGTAGTACTTCATCAAGGAGATCATTAGAAGGAGTAGTGATGGGAGAGGGAGTCCTACCATTTATCATAACCAAGACAACACAAGTTTCAGATGTAGATTAAATGACCTGATAAGCCAATTCCACTCTTGAAAGTGGAATTTTTTTCTCCATAAGATTTGAGGTATGAAGGGGGAAAGAGGATCAAGGGATTATTTGGGTAATGAGGAGTGGTGGAGACCATAGAAATTATATTTATAACCTTGGATAACGAGACAGTAAAGAAACCCAATAGGGAGGAACCCTTTAAAACACCTCTACAAACACTCACGTAAGAGCTAGGTATGCCACCCACTAAGGGTATGATGTTGCTATCCAACGAGGAGTTATCTGGGGTACAAAGGAGAGTTCGTCAACTATGACTATTTTCCCTTCCAATGAGAAGAGGATGAGTAAGAATACTGAAGAAATAATGGAAGTCATGGCATAGGCCCAACTGAAGCCCAAAACAAGATTATACTCGAGATAGTGATCTACGACTCGAATGTCCACCATTACAGTTTTCCTACTCAGAGCGATGGGGTAGCTTGATAGGTATCCTTTTAGGATGAACATGTGGACAAATAATGATTTAAGGGAATTTGACAATGGTGTGAGGGTTGGAGAATCCAAGGCAGCCCAACATGAATTTGACATGATGCGGGTCAAAGCATTTGCTTCAATGATCATTCTATCGATAGCTCTATGTTTCGGAATAACCTACAGAGGAAATGAAAGTTGGTAGGAAAGGAGAGGTTTAAGTTTCTACATGTAAAAAAATTATAGCATCGAATCGTGAGAGTCAATTCCACTAATCGATGAAAGAAAAGCTTTCTGTTGTGGTGGAGATGTTTGCAATAATCTGAGTGAAGACATGGTTGATGGTGCTTGTGCCAAATTTTCTAAAATACTATACTTATAGGAAGCATTTGCAGAGGTATTATGTATTGTGTGATGAAGTGCCCCTTTGGGGGAGTCACAAGGTCAGTGACAAGCCTTTCGATATGAGGATCATTAGGCAGCCATTGATTTGAGCTCATGGAAATATTAGGAGTGTTAGCGATTGGAGTTCCATAAGTTTGGGTCACATTTTAAGATCAATTGTTTCAAAGGTTTAAATGGTTGACGATACTTCTCCACAGGAAGTATGATGCGAAATGTCATTTCCACCTTGCGGGGGTTGCGATGGATTAGAAATAAGATGTTGCTGTTGTTGCATGGGGAAAGGGTTTTTTAAGACTGCTAGGGTCCGGCCAATGTCCTTTTGAGCAAGAAGATGCATGAATTCTTGATGACAAGGATATTTGTGTTTCGTGTGGTGCTCTACACAGATTTGGCAAGGAAAGTTGATAGTTTTTTCTTCCCACTGTCATATTTGGAAACAATTTTATGTTTGGGGTTGTGCTACATAGCGAGTTTCTCTTTAGAAGGAGAGGTATTGTTCTTATTCTTATATTTCTTTCTATTGGGTTTTTGTGTAGACTTCACAGAGTTTATCATAGTTGTTGAAAGAGTAATCGATTGTGTAGGAGCAATATCATTACAAAACTAGGAAACGTGCCTGCTGAGTTCTTTTATAGCATCCCTAGAGGTAGCGCTGATTATATCACCAGGGTCTGCACTAGGTTGCTAACTGGCAAGAGCAATGGAAGTTCAAGGGGAATGGGCGATTACATCATATATCATGCCAAACTGAGACTAGATCAAATCAAAATGTTGGGCACGGTGAATGGATTGGCATTTCGTGACCACCTAAGGGAACGTCCTTGAAAATTTTAGGAAGAGGTGATCTCTAAAAATAATCTACTAACAAGTAATCCAGAGTGGAAGCCTTCACAAGCCTCTGCCTATGTCTCCACTCATGGATGTTATCATAGATGTGGGCGGAGGTGTATTGGCATAAGGTAGTAAGGAGTTCTGTTATGGTTTTGTAGCGGATAGGAATATGGAATTTCTTTAGAAATTCCATTGCAAGGGTACCAAGGGTATTGACTAATGCACATGGTAACTCAACGTACCACTTGGCAACATTTTCAGTAACGCTGCGGGGGAAAATTCTGAGTTAGATACTACAATCCACAATGGAGTTCGATATACACAATAGATGGTATGTGGTGACATGTCTAGTGAGGCGAGTCTATTGTTTCCCTTCAAACTGTAGGATATGGGTAGGTATCTTGTGTGGGATTGTGGCCCAATGAAAATTATGATAGAGGGGGTCATTATTCAGTTTATATAGATAGGATATATCAAGGCATTGCAAGAAAAGGAAAAAGTTTAGGTGCCCATGAGCTTGACCAAGCTGATGAAGAATGACTTGAAGGACCCTCCGGTCCTCGCATAAAGTTGTTTCCAACATGATATATAGGATTCATCGAATAATAGCCTCCTTTTTGTGCTGGAATAGTCATATAAGGTCACATTTCATAATGGATATTAGGTTAGGGGCAAAAGGTCCGTTGCCCCGAGGATCAAAAGTGCCCCCTTCACTCAATTGAGGTTGAGGAGGGGGTGCCCAAATGGACGGAGTAGGAATGGGTTAAGGGATATTTCTGCCATATAGTTTGATGTAGGAACATGAATGAGACTATAATAGTGTCCACTAAGAAATGTTAAGTCGATTATTGATGATGTAAGCTGTCCTATAGGTGGAGGGGGATAGTAATTCCCCCAATCGGTATATGCATGTTGGGAATATTACCCCTTCACATTTGAGACTTAGGGTTTCAACTTAGCAAAGGGTTCTAACCAAAAGGTTTATTGAAGGTAGTCATGCTAACCACACTACTTGGAGTGATAGCCAAAGGTGCAAGGACAGACACAAAAGGGGGGAAAACTAGGATCTACTGGATTCCACTCATAGCTGGTGTAACTAGGTTGGTTGAACTAGGAGTAGTCTAGATAGCACGGTAATGAGTGAGCTATGTATTACTAACCATAGTCATGGAAGTGATGGTGGAACAAAGTTGTACACAAAACCCCATGACTGATTAGTCATCAGGGGAATATTGGATGTGGGTACTCGCGAAGACATGATACCTACATTTGCTACCTAAATCAACCCTCGTCCAAGAGGATCAGTGAGGGGATGATTGTAAGGAGTTACAACTCCTTCATTAAAAAGGTCCTCATGTACCATGGTTTCTTGGGAAGTGTTATGTGATTCAATGTTAGACACTGGATATTGATTTCTTGAGGAGGGTGAATTTGGATCACCAAGGTGTGACTGATCCTCCACGGCGAGTGAAGTAAGACCTTATTGTCACCTAGACTAATGACAAGGGTCATATGTAGCCATGGTGACCAATATATTTTATAAAAAAATGAAAGTGATATTTATTATAGTGATAATGATAAAAAAATAACACCTAAAGATAGAAAAAAATACACTAAAATTCAATGAGTAAGAATTCAGGGGATACGGCTCATCCCATAACCACCGTTTGTTGGAGATGAAACCCATTATAACAATGGCTAAAAGAGAGAGTTTGCAAAATGTATAGTTAACGTTACTCGTGAGCTTCACTCAAACCTCTGATTAAGGGGCCAAGTACTCTTGTGAAGACAAGAACCCTCCCAAAAACTGAAGACGGAGTAGGTTCATTTGTTTAGCTACTAGACCAACCCGCCCCAGTCACCTTATGTTCATCCCTACAATTATTTGCCACTGGAGTTACCTCAAATCACAGACACCACCAAGGGGGACATGGCCATAGATACTACATTGTGTGGCCAGGATATTGAGTCCCTCACTTAGCTCTGATATCCTTGAGGTTATCCCTTGTACACAAAATACCCAATGGAAATTCAATCGAGGGAACGATATCTTATCTAACACTGCAATGTTGTCTATAATTTAACTCCTTTCTAAGGGGACCGGTCTTGGATTATATGAGTGCAACAAGATTTTACTCTCATTAATGACATGAGCCTGGGTTTTGAGATCTTGAGAAGTTTACTCACCATTTCCTAGCTCAAGATCATACCCTAGATTAATGTTTGGGTGTGCTCAAAAAACATTGCTAATTACTTTTACTAAGCGTTGATTTTATGTAAAGTTTTATTTAAGTATTTGGAGGGGTATTGATGTATGAAGTTAAATTTGACTCTCACACAAACCATGCAAGAAAAATTCTTTCAAATTTTCATTGGATGAAAAAGAGATCTTGCAAGGAGAGGTTATATATAGATCATTTTAGTAACATAAATCCAATTGCAATAAACACACACACAAAGTGAAAACATACAATTCTCTCTAAGAACTCATCTAATATGCATAGAATCAAATGATCCAAAACATAAATTTTAAACAATTTTTTTCATTTTCTTTATCGTGAAAAACAAATGCACTTAAGATATTTTTATAAAAAGGGAAATGATCATAGAGTACGAAACCAAACATAGTGCATAGTTGCATATCCCTATAATAGACTACAAGGAACCTTTCAACCCAGGAATCCACACAACAAGGTGGATATCAAGATAATGGTTGACTACCACTTCTCAAAAGAGGGAGCAACATTAATAACGAGACTAAGGCTCTCTCCAAGAGCCCGAGGTGCATTATAACTCACTCAACAACATTACTAGGGTGCATTACATAGGCATAGGCTATGAAAAGGGCCAACGAGGGTCTCATAAAATGTTATGCATATTAGAGGAGGTTCGGAAGCATTATTAATGGTCAAAATGGGAGGCAAGAAGAACAGGAGGGCCTAGAAAGAAAGAGAGATCCAGGAACTAAAAGATAAAAATTAGGAACTAATTATTAGTCCCCAATGGAGTCACCAATTCTAATGTAGGGATTAACGCACGGGTGGTTGTGGATGAAATACCCTCACAATTCATGAGTGAAAACAAGGAAGACTGTTTAATATTAGCTATAACTATAAGAAGGAAACACTCATATATTAACATTAATCCATGATTGACAAAGCGAAAGGAGAAGGATTACATTAGTCTTTGGTGTGGCCCTGCTAGAGAGCTCAATGTGGAAAAGTGGACGACCTATTCACCAAATCATAGATGAGAACCTGCACATAGACAAGCAAAACAGTAATCTCTACAAAATGTAGACCTTGATAATAAAAACATCAATATATAACATAATATAAGCTAGCATGCATCTAAGATACTTATTAATCAAAGAATTGAATGAACATGTAAACGAATACAATATTGACACCATGAAGTAGACAACATATAAACATATCTATATTGTTAGATAGAAGAAGAATAATTACAACCATGTTGGTCAAATAAGGTGTCCTCTACACCTTCAACTCCACTCTCTCTCTCTCAACTTCTTGGTAGCATAACAATATTAAAGCTCTTGCAAAATTTTGAAACCATTTGACCTCTGTTACAGTGATCGAGCCTCCAATTTATAGATGGAGAGAGGCTCATGCCAATTATGTCATGAATTCCATTTCAAAAAAATCTTGGATGTTGCCTCACTTTATTGCTCATCCCTTCCCACAAGACTCCGTTAGGAAAAGAAATGTCCTTAGCTAGGAATGACACAAATTTTTCCATCTTTCCAAATTGACATTTGAGTGAAAAGTGGAGTGTGAGTGAGTGACTTCATGCTTTGACATTCAGAATAAAGTGTTAACCTAGGGACTAACACTTTTGTCCTAGAGCTGGAAAACGTTATAACCCTCCTTGTCTATCTTTGGGGTGCATTACAATGGAAAATAGGCTTGTAACTTAGGTATTTTCTTCAATCAATGTTTGTTTCTCCTCTCAGATGATGAGTAACTCACTTTCCTATATAACACACAATCACACAAATTGGTGACATCATCACACATTATCATGCTTGGCACCAATATTTGACCAAGAAGCAACAAGTGGAGGTTGTTGAGCTAGACTTCACCCAAACTCAAGCATCATAATGTTGTATCTTGTTATGGTGTCAAGTTGTCTCTATCCTATTTTTTTCGTATATGGGTACAAGTGTAAAATGTAATATTATTTGTGATTATGTTGTAATAGAAATTCCAAGTGTCAATATTGGAATATGAATAGTCATTATGTAATTTAATGAGTAACTTTGTAAAGGTGTCGAAGGCTCGTAAGGGTAGTCCAAAGGTCACCAAGGGTAGTTGAAGAGTCACCCCCTATTGTTATAAATAGAACCTCGTAACTCATGTAGCACACTTTTGGGAACTGAGCCTTTAACTAGGGTTAGGATTAGAAATACCTTGGGAGTATTCTCAAGAGCATTGGCTTCTTTTTAGTGTAGAGAAAGTATACCTCTTTTAAGGGGCAAATTTTCATGACTACAATGTTCGACTATTGGGGCTAGTGGTCGTAAATGGTGTATGTATGAATGGAAATTTCACTTATAATAATAAAATGAGAGCCATTACACTTTCATGTATATTTTGTTAATATAGTAGGACTATTCTTGTTGTATTGGAAATGTATGCTATTTAACTTACACATATTCTTATGAACTATTTTGTTTTCATTTGTATGAATCATGTTGAATGTGTGTTGTTTTATTAATTCATCACTTTAACTTGCAGAATTTTCTACATCTTAGCTTGTTGTTATAGACATATTTGGGCACTTCAACCCCAATCATATATGACTATAAAACAAGGGCTCTTTAACCCCTAAAAGTGTTGTTTCATACCCTAAAGGATCATGGTCAACTTATTACATCAATTCCCAAAAATTCCAACTGAAAAACCACTCAGAACTGACCAAAACTAGAGCATAATGACTACTTCTTAGTGAAGGTGCGATGCATATTGGCTCCTACACTAGCCAGGTGCGATGCATATCGAAAATTGCTTCTGTGGGGTAAGATGAGTGAGAATGGACAAACGTCTGAGGCATATTGCTAAGTGGATGCTCATGAAATCTTCTAGAAACTTCCTCTATGACACTTGCCTCTTTGAATTCGCTTAGGGATGAGTAATAGGTCAATGAAAATATCTAAGTGGAACTACGAACTACAAGTGGAATGACACTAATGAAAAACCTAGACATGGCTCACACCTCTACAAACATATATAAATGGATCCCTCATCTGAGAGATCTAGGGGCTGGAACTTTGTAATTTGTAAAGAAGTGCTATTAGTTTGTCTTTGACAAGAAGCATTGTATTGTTGGGTGTTGTTGGGAAAAGTACCTATTCAGAACGCCCCTATCCCACTCTAAGGTATGACAGTGCCTTAGCAAAGAACAAGGAAAACTACTTTCGTATTCTTCTTTATGAAATGTAAACGAAGAGGAAGGATGTAACTAACCTATGTCTTGCGTTAGTTTGTTGATCCAATCACTCTCCTCTTTGTTTGCTTCCCGCTGCCTGCTCTCTTACTTGTCCAGCTTCACCAAGTTCCTGCAAGATCACAGAAGAGGAAAACTACACAAGGACATAGATTTACATTCATAAAAATCTTAGGATCAGATTTAAGCTAAACATGCAAGTATAACAAAGCATCATTGATACACAGCATGTAGAAGAAACTCAAATAGTTTTATTGATATAATAAGAAAGTCCAAGAGGAGATACAACCAAGTGAGTCCCGATCCAGCATCTACCTCCCAGCGAAGGAATCCCTTCCTCACCTCCAACAAAGCATAAATCACCCAATGCACTAATCTCAATCTCAAAACCAACAGCAATTCTCTGCAAAGTACAAGATTCTAGCCTCTGGATCTCTGGGATGAGGGATCCATATATAGATGTAAGCAGAGAGGATGAGTCAGCTTATGTTTTGACTTGTGGCTTCTCTCTGTCAGTTCTTGCTTCCACTTGGAGGCTGAGAGCCTCTTGCTCATCACTGGTTGAATTCAGTGAGGCAAGTGTCATTGGAGAAGATTCTGGAAGCTTCCATTGTCTTTCCACCTCGTTGAATGACTTTGCCATTTGTCATTTCCCGCTCAACGTACCCTGGTAGTGCATTCAAGTGCATTTCAACGCACCTATCTAGTGTACTGGGGTGCTTTGCAAAGCAGGCAGCTAGTGGAGCATCTGAATTGATCCTGATTTGACTAGTTTTGAGCAGTTTCTGGTGGAGAACTTCTGGGAGAAGCTGTCATTGGTTGACCTTGTTCCTTTAGGGGCAGGAACAACACTTTTAGGGACTTTGGATCCCTTGGATTATGGACATTTCATGCTTAAAGATGTAAGGCACAAAAATGTCTATAACAGTTGCCCCCTAAAGTATGAGGCCGTTTATCGGTTGAAATGCTTTATTAGGAGGATCCGAAGTTCTTTCAATTCTGGGAGGAGACCTATAAAAAGATACAATACAATACATCATCTGCATACTATTTTCATGATCTAGCTGAGGCGGGCATTCCCATGCTCAGCTTTATAAATTCATTTTTATGTACATAGGACAGACAATCGTGTGATGGTAGATTGATGATTCTGATGAAATCATCATCCTTTTGGTAGGATGATTATCTGTGCTGCAATGCTGTACATGTCAATGTTTTTATTTTTCCTGAATATATATCGCAGCCTGGATGGATGAAACTAGATCCGGGGTCTTCAATCTCGTCCGATCTTCACTCTAAGTACAAGTCGATCCATGTGAGAAATGTTTTGAAGTCGAACATGGAAAGACATCGCTTGATTACCAGCCAATGATGTAAACTGTTAATAAGCGCGAGAGGAATCACCGATAATGATAATGACCCTCAAGGTACTGCAGTACAATTTACGTGGTGTGAATAAAGGACTTGGCGTCGAACACCACGCAAAATCTTTCGGTCGAAGGTCATTGATGTATACTTGTCGCAGGAAGTGAGAAACTTGCCATTGAGGCATGCAAGCTTCAAAGTACTGAAGGGGTGTTCCTAGATCAACTTCTTGGATAATGAGCTGATGTTGACAAGAAGCGATCCATCAAAGGAGGGCCTTGATGTATCCCACATCAATGACACGGAACGGAGCAAATGATTTTGATGGAGGTGAAAACGATCTGATGATATATGGTTCAGGGTGGCGGTCATGAAAGAATGAAGTATAATGTATGGTAGTGGATGGGACACGGGTGACTTCTCTGGATGCCTTCTCTTGAACATATCGGCGACACTTATATGATGGATTGGTAGCATTTACCCCAAAGGTGGATGGTATGGCGAGACCATGGTGATGTGACCAGTGAATGAAACAACCCAACCCGACTCAGGCACGGAGTGGAAGTGTCATGTTCAAGAGCGACTTGCTACCAATAAAGATTCTTTGAGTTTCTTCCCAATTTTTCCCCAGTCATTGCTGACCAGTACCTCTTTATTTTTGTCAAGCTTGAGGAGGATAACATATGCTTGTTCTATAATTTGCCCTTCGGGCAAACCCATCGTTATGTTTTAACGAGCCTAGCGATAGTGAAACTCGTTCTCGTCTAAAGACAAGTTTGTCGCTATTAATGTTTTTAACGAGTTTAATGACAAAGATAACTCGGTCCCTTTCCTTTTTAGGGAGTCTGAAAAGGAACGTAAAGATAACTCCGGAATTCCTTTTTCGTCATCTAATCCCTTAAGTCTAAAAAAGTATAAAACAATACAAAAGGGATGAATTTTTGATAGTTTTAACGAGCCGAACAAAACAAGCGCTCGATCTTTTTGTGCAATAATCCCTCAGGTCCAAAAAGATTAAAATCTAGAGGAGGGATAGCACTTCCGGTCGCTTTAACGAGCTGGAAGGCCAAAACTCGGCAATCTTTTCATATTTTACGAGTCAGATGAAAAGAGCTTAAAGAAGACTCGTCTTTTGAGGAACGAGTGATAAGACGGGTAGCAGCTGATTCCAGGTAAGGGTTGGAATTTTCCAATCACGGCAGTGTCACAAGGATGGCTAGTGAAATCACTCTTCGCAGCTGTTCCTCAAAATGGGTAAACAATCAAATGGAGGTGAATGATCGGCCAATGGAAAAGTGGAGGTGACGGTGCAAACACGATCAAGGCTTTAATGGCTGATATTGTTACATTCACGGTGGTTATTTACCGGAGGATAGTTCATTTTTTAACGAGCTTAAACGCGGATTGAAACATTTGCTCGGTCTTATGTTTATTTTTTAACGAGCATGAACTATGTGCTAAAACTGCTCGATCTTATGTTTATTTTTTAACGAGCATGAACTATACGCTAAAACTGCTCGATCTTATGTTTATTTTTTAATGAGCTTGAACTATGCGCTAAAACTGCTCGATTAATCCAGTCATATGATAAGAATGTCTCATTGAAGATGCCATTTTTTATGGAGCTTGCACCTTACAAAGCTTTGCCCCGCATCCTTTCGTTATGCAAGTTTGGAAACGACTAATCCTACGAGTTTAAAGGGTTAGCCTATAGGTTTAAAGGGAGGACCTAAAAATTTAAAAACTAAAGAGCCACCCCTTGCTTGCACTCCAAAAGGTTTGCATGCCCCCAGGTATAAAGTACGATTTCAAGGTTACCCCTCAATTTGCAGATAAAACATTTGTTCTACGAGGAAAGGCCTACCTCTTTCAGGTTATTCAAAGTCTGTTTTATTTGTGGTGCAAACAAAACACTTCCTCGACGATGTCTACCGAGATAAACAAAGGTAAGCGGTGCCAACCCAGTTTACATAACTTTGACAAGAGAATCTTATTCTAGAATAACCCTCTTCCAGCATGGGCGGGGTACAGACTAGTCATATTCTCCCGCGGAAACCTACCCTATACCCAAAGTTTTCCTGCTGAAGCAGACCAAGACGCATGCCCCCTGGGTTCCAGTCATATCCTTCCGAATTACTCGCGCTCATCGGGAGGACGGACCGTGGGTCCACGAGCTTGACCACTCTTCCTTCGTGCGGAAAACACATTACTCTAAAGAGTGAGGAGACGATGGCTCCCATGCAATAAATATAGTCTCATCCAAGGAGTAGGTTATAATCCAAGGGTCCTTGAACGACCATCACGTTCATTTGAACGGTCTTCCCTTTCAATGTTATGGGCACATTGGGGAGGATCCCTAAAGGTCGACTGGTTCCTTTATCAAAGCCTGTCAGATTTCTCATTTCAGGCAAAAGCGATGGCGAACCAAGCGCTTTCCAAGCAATAGAGGAAAGGATACTCACAGAAGCCCCCTCATCAATGATGGTACCAGCCATGACCATTCTATATATTTGAACGATAATTCAGAATGGTATGCTGGCTGGCAAACAGGGTCTGCCTAGTTGGTTCCAGTCGAAGAATACAACTAGGTTGCTTGGTGGTGGGACCGAGTACATGGCCGGGTATGGCTCTGACGAACTTCCTTCCTGCGATAAAGGAATGGGTGGATTGCCCCCGTGTTCGTCGGAGTCTGTGTTGATGAAGAGAATTTGGATGGTGTCATCTTTATCCTCTTCAGTGACTGTATCATTCGAAGATAAGACCTCTGAAGGCAAAACCGGGTCAACTGCCGCCTCGACCTTTTGACTTTCGTCTGGTATGGATTCAGTTGGTTTATCCTCAATGATAGACGCTTCAGCCGACCACTTGAGCGGGCCAGCTAGATTCTCAACTAGTGACGGAATTGGCAAGAGTTTTTTGTATCCAGGAGGAAGTCGTAACGGTGAAACCGGACGATCATCCAAAACTCTTTTAGCCTCGTCTAAGAAGGGACAACGGTGGAGGGCATGGTCGCCTTCGCACAGTCTACAGGGAAATCTAGCTTTCCCTTTTTGTCTTGGGGCTTCACTTTCACTAGTTGACGGTGTGCTTTCAACATGGCCATCAGAGGTTGATGACACCGGATTGTGCAAACAGGGAGACCAGTCCCTTAGTATCCGAGGGATGCAAGGACAATCTCTGTGAAAGTGGTCTCCCTTGCAAATGACACATGGCGATTTAGGCCTGGTTGGTGCTGTGTGTGGATTTTCTTTAGACGACACTTGTTTTCCCTTATTTGCCTTTGGCTCCTTCTTCTTTTTCTCTTTCTTCTTCTTTTCCTTCTTCTCCTTAGGAACTTGGTTTTTAGCTTTACCAGTCTCGTCAAGCGAAGAGGAAGGGATATAGGAAGAATTAGAGGAAGTAGAAGGTTGATGGGAAACTCTGGACTCGTCTAACTGTTGATTCGACTGTTCAGGAATAGTGGTGTTCTGAACGACATTGGTTGAGAAGAGCCAGACTGGCAAGCCAATCGTCAGTCCTGGAAGCGACAATGTGGCCATATGGGGCGCACCAATATCTCCCCAAGAGGAGAAGGGACTAGGATTTCCACCAAGGGGAATTCCTTGGTTGGTAGGCTCCATTTTCTCAACCTAAAGATCAACGCAGGAAAAAGGGTATGAATATTCCGTTTAAAATAAATTTTAACGACGCTTTGACACAACTTTGTTTTTTCAGTTTTAAAGAGTCGAGAAAAAACAAAAGATGACTCTAGTCTCCTTCCATTTTTAATGAGCCTGAAGTGACAAGTGCTCAGATGGACCTTTTCCGTTAAGGAGTCTGAAAAGGAACGAAAGGGACTGCTTTGGAGATCTAGGTAGAGGGTGTGCCAAACCAATCGCAAAACCGCAGAATACTTTTTAAGGTACGACGGTCAATCTTCCCGAATGCTGTGTTTAGTGCATTGCGATCAGTAGGGCGACCGACACAGCTTCCTATGGATAAAGGTTTTATGCCTATAGGGGTCTCCCAATATATACTCGATGGTACGTGGGAGCACAATCCGTACTGGCACTTATCGTCTCACAGTGGAGGAATCACCCAACCAACAGTGAGCACAACAGTTACCAGGCTTTACGACGCCGGAGCACGTCTCTAGCCTAGACCTCTATGTTATGCGTTAAGTTACAAAGCGTTGTTAAGTTCATTCAATTTATTTTAGGTTGATCTTTCTTAGAAGTTTGCCTTTTTGGATCACCACGAGATGTAGATGTAATTCCTAAATGCAGTCTAAAGATGATAAGCAAGCTTTTATCTCTTTTCAACAATGAAAATCCTAGCTACAAGGGGAAAAGAAAGACACAATCGTTTCTCAAAGAGCAAAGAGCACGCTATAAATGCACTTTTCCTAAATCAAGCCATACAAACTGTCAATATGCAAATTCACTTGTGCATGTATTTGTTTTTCACTTTCTTAATATTGATGCCTAAAAAGAAAGTTGTTGTACAAATTTGAATTCGATTTCAAGTGAAAAACACAAACAAGCTTCTTTTCGAAATCAAAAAGGTAGAGACGATTACGACACTTTATGATTTTGAGGTAAACACTTGTTTCAACACTAGAAATTCACAAATTCAAACCAAAGACAAAAGTAAAAGCGTAATCAACTGTCAACAGCAAACAAACTTACTCCTAAGATCAAAACGACACTTACGACATATTTGGATCTAAGGGCGACAGTATGACTAGTTTACTTTTGCAATGGGAAACTGTAAATGACGTAACAAATACACAAAAACAAATACAGTTTCTTTTATACAACTGAGGTGGAATTAAGGCAAAGAAATGGGGTTTTTAGATAGGTACACACACTGATAACAGGCTGCAAAAAAGAGAGATAAAACTGAACAAAATGAAGCAAAGAACCTCAGCTGCACAGGGCAAAGGCTGATCAATGCACCTGTTGCACAGAGAAACTGAATTGCAGCGCAGGTAGCCCTCTCGGGACCTGCGTTGAAATGCAGAACCTCTTCACAGAGACTGCGCTGAAGCAGAAATGAGAATTATCTCTGGGTTCTGGGTCACGGTTTGCAGTTTAATCTATCGTTTTTGGCCGGATAAAAGCAATCAAATGTGCACAATCAGAGGGTTGATTTAAAGGAGGACTAAGAGCTATCACAAAGGGCAATTAGAGCATTTGTGGATCAACTATTCAGATCATAAACAGGCCCAGTGAATGGACTAGAGTAGCAGATTTCTACTTTGCATTTGTAAATGGCAAATGTAGTTCGATTCGCCACTCCTGAGTTTATGAGATGAACAACAATAGAAACACAAATAAACTAACTAGACACGATCCCCAGCGGAGTCGCCAATTTGTTGTTGGGAAAAGTATCTATTCAGAACGCCCCTATCCCACTCTAAGGTGTGACAGTGCCTTAGCAACAAACAAGGAAAACTACTTTCGTATTCTTCTTTATGAAATGTAAACGAAGAGGAAGGATGTAACTAACCTGTGTCTTGCGCTAGTTTGTTGATCCAATCACTCTCCTCTTTGTTTGCTTCCTGTTGCCTGCTCTCTTACTTGTCCAGCTTCACCAAGTTCCTACAAGATCACAGAAGAGGAAAACTACACAAGGACATAGATTTACATTCATAAAAAGCTTAGGATCAGATTTAAGCTAAACATGCAAGTATAACAAAGCATCATTGATACACAGCATGTAGAAGAAACTCAAATAGTTTTATTGATATAATAAGAAAGTCCAAGAGGAGATACAACTAAGTGAGTCCCAATCCAGCATCTACCTCCCAGCAAAGGAATCCCTTCCTCACCTCCAACAAAGCATAAATCACCCAATGCACTAATCTCAATCTCAAAACCAACAGCAATTCTCTGCAAAGTACAAAATTCTAGCCTCTGGATCTCTAGGATGAGGGATCCATATATAGATGTAAGCAGAGAGGATGAGTCAGCTTATGTTTTGACTTGTGGCTTCTCTCTGTCAGTTCTTGCTTCCACTTGGAGGCTGAGAGCCTCTTACTCATCACTGGTCGAATTCAGTGAGGCAAGTGTCATTGGAGAAGATTCTGGAAGCTTCCATTGTCTTTCCACCTTGTTGAATGACTTTGCCATTTGTCATTTCCCGCTCAACGCACCCTGGTAGTGCATTCAAGTGCATTGCAACGCACCTAGCTAGTGTATTGGGGTGCTTTGCAACGCAGGCAGCTAGTGGAGCATCTGAATTGATCCTGATTTGACTAGTTTTGAGCAGTTTCTGGTGGAGAACTTCTGGGAGAAGCTGTCATTGGTTGACCTTGTTCCTTTAGGGGTAGGAACAACACTTTTAGGGACTTTGGATCCCTTGGATTATGGAAATTTCATGCTTAAAGCTTTAAGGCACAAAAATGTCTATAACATTGGGTGATCTTTACTTTCATGAGGTGAAGAGGGCTTTCATGCTGGGAGGATGATGCTAGATCAGACAATTGGGTTGTAATTCTCCCTTCTACTTCTAATAAAGTTCTTTGAGTTTTCCTCCATACAAATGTGTATTTTTGAATGCAATTGTATGGTCAATGTATTTTTGATTCTGCATTGTTTTTGATATTATAGGTTGAGATGCTTTGATGGTGTTTTGTTATTTTGTCTCTACAGGTATTCTCTGAAGCGAGACAAGTAGGAGAGGAGTTGCAAGTTCCATCAAGGGAGAGAGAAATCAAGCAAGGAGTCAAGTGGAAGATCTAGGTTGGACCTCTTTGCTTCTCTCTTATCTATCATATATAAAGGAAATTGCAAAGTACTTTGATTGTTTGTTTCTAAGATAGTTACCCACCTTAGTGGGACTAGCAGATTCAAAAGACACTAGTTTTCCCTGTAACAAAATCGCGATTCCACTGGGGAGTGAATAGTTTGTTTTTTCATTATTTTTGTTTGCTTTATAAACTACAGACAGAGACTGAAGTTAGCCAGATAGCCTTTGAACTGCTCTTGCTATGCAATTACAAAGTAGATGAATGCTACCTTAGTCAGTCTCCAAGTTGGTTTATGAACTAAACATATGACTTACAACCATTCTAAACGCTTTTGTGGTAGCTCAATAGCCTCCCAAGATCATACCCTTATACTTTGCTTTTACTGTCCATCATAGCTCAGCTTAAATGACTGAACCTAGCTGCAAATTTTGAGCAAAAACCAAACTCAGTTTCACTCCTTGGCCCATCACACTGTCTGTAACTGGAAACTAGTATGTATTCCACCTCCCATGTGTAGTAGGTGAGATGAATCCCTATTTTTGTTAAGGACAGGTGCGCTGACTGAGTAATCCTATTTCTCTCTTTGAAATTTGGGTTTTTCCTCCTTGTTTTCAGCTCTATTCAGTTGTTTTTCTGCGTATGATCAATATCTCGTTGCTAAAGCCTCCCTCCTTCACATTGTTCAGCTTCCATTGATTAGGATTAGTAAATGTTTTTATGTATTTGTCCATCATTTATAGTCCTTCGTCAAAAGTAGCTTAAATCGAACTATCATTTTGATACAAAAGTGTCGTAACTATCATTTTGAGTCAAAAAGAAGAGTGTCATAAAGTATTGCTCTTCTAGATAGTCGGTTATACTTTTGCCATTGTATTTGATTTGAATTGTTAATATTTGAAGTGTCGAAAGAAATTTTCTATTCGAAAGCGAAAAGTGTCATTTTAGTCTTCCATTCATTTTGAAAAGAAATTGCCGAAATGTTGCTTTGAAGAAAATAGTTCAGATCTGTACTTAGTTTTATTTTTTGGCATTCTCACATTAAAGGGACCAAAAAAGAAATTCATGCATTTGCATTTTCATTTAGACTGTGTGAAAAAATGATTTAGGAAAAGTGCACTTAGTGTGTGCAATTTGCTCTCTGTTGAAAGAATCATTATCTTCTTTCCTTAGTAACCAGGATTTTCATTACTAAAAGGAAACAATGAATGTTTATCATTTTATATTGCATATTTAGGGATTTTACGTCTACATCATGCAGTGAACCTTGAAAGGCAAACTTCTAAGCAAGATCAACTCTAAAATAAATTTCAATGAACTTAACAATGCTTTGGAACCTAATGCAACACATCTAGAAGTCTAGGCTAGAGATGTGTTCTAGCATCGTAAAACCTGGTAACTATCCTTTTCATCTAAGGTTGGATGATTCCTCCTCTTTGATATGACAAGTGCTAGTATGGACTTGTGCTCCCTGTACCATCGAGTATATATTGGGAGACCACAGTAGGCTGATATCGTTTATCCATAGGAAGTTGTGTCTGCTGCCTTATCGATTGCAATGCGCTAAACACAACATTCAGGAAGATTGACTGCCATACATAAGTCCTTGGTAACTTCTCTTTAATTTACCACCAAGATGTATATTGCGGTTTTTCTATTGGTTTGGTAATCCATCTATCTAGATTTCGAAAGTAGTCACTTTCGTTCCTTTTCAACTCCTTAAAATAAAAGTTCCATCTGAGCACTCGTCACTTCAGGCTCATCAAAAATCGAAGGAAACTAGAGTCGTCTTTAGCTTTTTCTCGACTCTTAAAAATTGAAAAAGAAAAGTTATGTCAAAGCATCATTAAAATTTATTTAATTTGGAATAACATTTCCCCCTCTTAATTATGGGTTGATCAAGTAATCTGCAATCGTGGAAGAAGGTCAATCAAAACCCCGTCATTCATGAAGACTAGCGAGTAAACTATCTTTGACTATAGAAACAAAACCATTCTCGGCAAAATGGTCTTGTTTATATGAGTCCACTTCTCCTGGTTTATTTGTGTTTCAACATCATTAGAGACTACAGTTACTCCGATCATTTCTGGTACATCTTCCTTTACATAAGAAGCTCCGCGGTCACAAGAGGACATTAGAACTGATATTAGTGTAACAGTAGACACTTCTATACCTGAAACAGCTCCATCTAGAGCTGATCTAGAAGGTGAAGTTCACTTACCTGAACATCTAGGAGTAGAGTTCCAGAATTCAAAAGGTGTCACCCCTCCAGTGTCTGTTACTGCAGAAGCTATACCTTCTTCAGCTCTAGAAATATTTTACAGACCCGATGGTCTACCTCTTCCACCTAGACTGACTGTTATAGAAGAGATAGTAGAGGATCTTCCATCCAATACCCCATTGCATTTTGGAACTAGGATCCACTTATATTGTTCTACTACTGAAGTTAGTTATTTTAATCATCCTTCATCAAAAGTTCCTGTCGAATCACTAGGAAATCTTTTGGATAGACTAAATATGTCTGAGCAACCATCAACATCTAGGACTATGTCATCTGATACAGCCACAACATAACTTCCTGCTGCCACTCTGACGATGTTTGCTGGTATACCATCTATCCCAACTAGTTATCAACCACTAGATGGAGTCCACACAGGGATTGTTTCGACGACATGGTTTGTTCCTATTTGTTCCTCCGTGATCCTATCTAGAATTTCTTATGTTGAAGCTCAGCAAATTGATCTTGCATACCAGTTTCAATTTGGGAAGCCCAATCTTCAAAGACCCATCTATCCTTTGAGCACTGGATTGCCGCCATATGGGGGGCATTATGATTTTTCATTGTTCCCTCTTAGAGAACAACCATATGAGAGCTCACAACAAAATTCAGGTCAAACTAGAGTTACATACAGTGGTTGGCTACCAATATTGCCTCAATGAACAAGGGTTGTATATTCAATGCAACCAGCCCAACCTGTGTCGAATATTACCACTAGACTTGCTATTGTGACTCTGTCGCACATACAAGCACAACCTGTTTTATGTCAACCTCAAGTCTCTCAAGTTGCAATACAACAGCCTCTTGTCCCTACAACTCAATCACAACCTCAGATTAGTGCTTCCTTAACTACAATGACTCAGGCTCAAACGGGTACTATCACTCTGCATCTTGGTCAATCATCCAGTATTAGGGACCAGTAAACGGTCCAACAACCATGGCCGGTGCAATATCAACAATTGCAATTCTAGCAAGCTTACCAAGGACTTGAGCAACAAGGCTTTGTAGGTAATGGGCAACCCCATTTTCAAAACAGTTATCAACAACCATACTATAATGGTTATGCCCATCAACCTTATCAAAGTTATCAGCATTAGATACATTATGCTGGTATGCAAATACCTATTGCTCAGGTGATCCCATCTTATCCCGGGTATGCTTCACAAAACCTAAATCAACAATTTCATTTTGTAGCAACTCTAGAATTACTAGATCTGAATGAGCTGACAAACAATCCAATTGCTTACACCCCTTGGTGGCCAGCGATTCCTCATAAACTTCCCTCTGATATTCCAAAATTCAATAGAAATCCAGGTGAAGATCCATCGAATCACGTAATGAATTTTCATTTGTGGTGTTCATCTAACACCGTCAATGATGATTCGATCAAGCTTCACATTTTTTAGCGAACGGTAACTGGTCTGGCAGCAAAATGGTACATTGAATTACCTAGAGCTTCATTCGATAACTTCAGTGCCCTTGCCACTACTTTCTTAACCCACTTTCAGTTACCCATAAGGTATGAAATGAGAACAGAACTCCTTACCAACTTTAAACAGATAATAGCCACTCACATATCTGATCATATTCATGAGTGGCGATGTCATCATCGAATGGTAAAGATGTATGTTCCTGGTCAACTTCTAGCTGAGTGGTTTATTATGTCACTATTACCTTATATTACTGAAGATGTGGCGAAAGGAGGAGTTGTCACTGAAGAGCAGGTCATTGCTCGTGCATAATATTTAGACTTGATATATACTCAGTCTCACATGCTCTATGACAAAATCCCTAACGCTCCTAGACTAGATTTTTCTGTTCCTCCCCCTCCCAAATCAAACAGGGACTCTCATGCCGACGATGGCGTGATTGGTACCTCAAGTACGCAAACCGAAAAGGGTCCATCTGGTAAAGCCCTTGCAGTTTCTAGTCAAAAAGCAAATGAAAAACTTCTAGCCTCAGAGGTTAATGCCATGTCATCTGACAAGGGCAAAGAACCAAAGCAACCAAGGGGAAAGAAGAAAGGTAAAAAAAGAAGAGGAAACAACAAGATTCAACTCCTGAGAAACCTTCGGGAAACCATGCTGGGTGAAAGAAACCTAATCAGACATGTTTCATATGTAATGAGGACAATTATACGAAAGATTGTCCACATCGAGCTGAGGTCAAGAAATTTTTAAAAACTTCAAGTATCTCAGCAGTATTGACTGATCCGTTTCCAAACCCAGAAACTAATATGGTTGCTATCGATCATGCTTCCCCATCCCAAGTGCTTATGTTATCCATCTGCAAATATCAAAATGATGCTTTGATATTGATGAGGAATAAAGATTATGGCAATCCACAGATGTTGAACAACAAGGCTACAGATCAACCAAGTAGTTCGACAACAACTTCATTAGAAGTTGTGCCACCCATCATTCCTGAATTAACTATAAAGCTGCCAAAGGGAGTAGTACATAAATCGACGTTTGATCCTCGTGCCTAAGCAACACATAATTATAATATAGTGGAGGATCTAGCTCAATCGCCATCTGCTATGTCAACACTTGAAGTACTGCAGAATTGCCCCTCCCAAAAGCATGCTTTGTTATCAGCAATAGGTGGGATTGACCCAGTGAATTCCAATCTTGTGGCCTCTAACCATAAAGGATATGAACCTCAGTTACAGGCCCAACTCACTTTCTTGATATAGGTAAAAACCCTCAACAAAACTATTCATCTAATAATCATTGATGAGGGGGCATCTACCTATAACATGTCAATGCGTTGCTGGAAAACATTAGGCTCACCACCCTTGTCTCGATCATCAATGACATTAAAAGCATTTGATGGAAGAACATACATGCCATATGGGATATTAAGTGACTTGCAAGTTGAATTAGGGGGCAAGATAGTAGAAATTGAAGTCGATATCATTGATGGAAACCTTGACTACAATATCTTACTAGGAAGTCCATGGATTTATGCTATGACCGCCGTTGTGTCAACATATTTTAGAAAGATTTAATTTTCCTTCCAAGGTGGAATTACAATAATTGACCAACTAACCTTTTTCCCGAATAGTTCACAAGCTATTGTAAGCATTCCATTGATCCATGGAAGTTCTCAATCACTTCAAAATGTCAGAGTAGGTCAAAGACCCTTCCTTAATGGGTACTTTCCCCTCTAGCCTCCAAGCAATTTGGTGTAAGTGGCCACAGTGGAAACCTGTCATATCATATCTTCTACATCTACGATTAAGAAGAACTCTGACTAATTTGATATTGTGGATCATCGCCAGGTGTTTCCCCCAAGCCCCATAGAATCTTTGTAGCAATCAATTTTGTAGGCCTGGGTGGCGAACCCAAATCAACACTCAGTGAGTGTTTGGATAGATAGGTCTCTAGAGTATGGTACCTCTTCTGATACTTGGTATATTATACATTCTATAGACAAAGGAATCATTTAATCGATGATGATAGGAGAGACACAATGGGAAGATTACCACCATCGTTCCCATATTCAAGATAACAACCAAGATTATTCCAACAACCTTAATCATCCTTCATTTTTTGATTTTCTATCGAATACTATAAATACGGTGGATTCTGAGAAAAATATGTCCAATATTGAGGAAACTATCGCCATTAATATCTCAACCAAACCTAATGTTGTAAAGAATATTCATGTTGGAAATTCTTGTTCTCCTTTAGAACTGGAAATATACAACGCTCTCTTTCGCAAATTCAAAGATGTCTTTGCATGGTCATACAAATAAACGCCAGGCATTGACTTGAACGCCGTTGAACATGAAATCAGGATGTATCAAGATGTCAAACTAGTAAAACAATGGCTTCGACTGGTTCATGCAAAGAAAGCCACTACCATTAAGGTAGAAATTGAAAAACGTTTACATGTTGGTTTCGTTTACCCTGTTCCTCTCATTGATCAGTTATCAAATATTGTTCTTGTGATGAAAAAGCAAGGAGAAATTAGAGTGTGTGTCGATTATAGGGATGTAAATCAAACGTCTCCAAAGGAAAATTGCCCCACACCCTTCATCGACCAGATAATTGATGAACGTGCTAGATGTGAAATCTTTTCATTCATGGATGAATTTTTCGAATACAACCAAATCAATATTGGCCAAGAGGACTAGTCGAAGACTACATTCATATGACCATGGGGCACATTCACGTACTGCAAACTACCTTTTGGTTTGAAGAACGCTACGGCAACTCTTCAGAGGGCAATGAACTATGCCTTGCATGACATCAGGCACATCGTTAAACCGTATCTTGATGATCTACCGGCTCATTCGCAAAAACAGACTGATCATCCAAAACATTTGAGAGCCATATTTCTACGTTGCTGACACTCTAAGATACGACTCAATCCACACAAGTGTGTGTTTTGTGTTAGTTCTAGTCGATTGCTTGGTTTCGTAGTTTCTAAAGACAGAATTCGACTCGACCCATGTTGTTCTGTGTGGAGCAGGAAGTTTGTACACCCCTCCACGTAGGGGGGTGTTGGAGGACTTATCCCCCCCACGGGGGTCCGAGCGGTCCAATCCCCCCTAGCTGGGGGGTCCAGGGCTGGCGGTCCCCCGGCGGGGGCTCGGGGCAACACCTCCGAAGCTAAAAACAGATGTAAAATTTCCTTGCAAAAGTATAGTAATTTCTAGTCAATCTGGGCCGTTCATTAGGCAGATGATCTGACAGTAGAGCTTATGTTTAGTTTAGGTTTTTTTGCCCTAGAAGGCAACCCATATCTTTGTATGAGGGCATTGTATTTGAAGCTATGTAATAGATGTGTATTCTATGAACAAGAAACAGAGAGGTGAGACTGTGAGAGAAAACATAGGATATTACAGTGGATCTGTTGTAGGTTGTGTCTCTTCATTTCATTGGATAATAGAAACGAAGGGCTGGCTGTTCGTGGTGGACGTAGCCCAAACTGGGTGAACCATGTATATCTATGTCTCTCTTGTTTTATGCGTTTTCTATGTTTAATTTTTTTCAATATTTTATGTGTTCCGTTCCCCGTAAATTGTAATATATAATTTTCTAACACATGTAAGGTTTTGGCAATCATTGACATGCCTCCACCTTCAAATTTGCTTCATATTCAGAAACGCTAAGGCAAAGCAAACTTTATAAGGATGTTCATTCCAAATTACGCCAAACATGCTAAATGTTATACACGTCTTTTGAAAAAATAAGTACCCTTCAACTGGGATCACGTTGTGCAAGCTTACTTTGATGCTTTAAAAGATTCCCTAGTAAAAGCATCTTTAATGTATGCTCTTGACTATCAAAAAGACTTTAACCTGCATCTCACTGCTACATATACAAACATCGCCATGGTTTTAGTAGAAGAAGACAAAGGAATAGAACATCCTGTGTATTATTTAAGCCACAACCTAAACGATACAGAAATCAAGTACTCCTATTTTAAAAATCTGGCTCTAGCCGTTGTTCAACTAGTACAAAGATTTTGACACTATATACTCTTTCGTAAAACTACCATTCTGTCAAATTGAAACCCTATAACCTACATTCTGTCGCGTCAATTACTAGGGGGAAGATATTCCAAATGGATAGCCATTTTGGAAGAGTTTGATCTGGAATTAACAAAATCCAAATCAAAGAAATATCTGGTCTTCGCGGAGTTACTTTGCGACCTCCCATCGTCATCCAACGATTTAACATCTAAAGCATCAATCATGGATGAGGCTCTATTTTTGATATCATCAAGCGATCCATGGTACAAAGATATACTGGTCTATCTCCAAACCCAAACCTTTAGGCCTAACACCTCTCGCTCTGAACAGTGACGTACTCGATACCAAGCCAAGGCGATACACTTTACCATCGTGGTGTCGATATAGTTCTGCGAAGGTTCCTCACGCATGAGGAAGCTGAAAAAGTCCTGATCGATTGTCTTTCAGGTGTGTGCAGGGGGCATCAATCTGGTTACGCTACGACACAAAAGATCTTACGAGTTAGTTACTTATGGCCCACTATATTCAAAGATTTCATAATTGCAGTTAGAAGTTGCCATTCTTGTCAGATTTTTGATCGCAAAACCAGACTACCACCTGCACCGCTGCATCCAGTAGTTGATGTTGGCCCATTCACTAAATGGGACATAGATTTCATGACATGTAAGCCCACCTCAGCTGGGGGGCATGGGTATATTATAGTCGTTGTCGACTATTTTACCAAATGGGCTGAGGCGATGCCTACAATAGACAACAATGGCATTTTCTTTTTCAATAATGTAGTCTCTAGATTTGGTGTTCCATAGGCTATAGTCACATATAAGGGATCGCACTTTCACAACCACATGATGGTTGAATTTACTTTCAAATTAGGACTATCCCACGATAGTTCTACTCCATATTATCCGCAGACTAATGGAGAAGTTGAGGTCATCAACAATGTCCTGAAGCACATGCTGTAGAGAATGAATGGAGTCCACAAACAGAATTGGCATTTGATACTGTACTCAGCCCTATGGGCATATAGGACTTCGATGAGAAATTCAACTAGGTTTACATTGTTTCAGTTGATGTATGGTCTGGAAGCTATCTTACCAATCCGGTGCGAAATTTCGTCCCTCAAGCTCGAAATTAATCAGCTTCCCAAAACTTCAGAGGAAGAGGTTCTTTTCTTGGAACTAATCCACTTGGATGAAACACGTCATGACACCGTGTTGGCTAACGAAGCACATAAGAAACATGTCAAGGAACAATTTAACGAGAATGTCAAGCCTCGTGTCTTCTTAGAAGGTGACCTGGTCTTACTTTATGATCAAGACTCTAATAAATTGGGAGTAAGTAAGCTCGAACAATTATGGATGGGCCCCTACATTGTTAAACGTGTATCGGCAAAAGGAGCCTACGAGCTGGTAGATTACGATGGGTGTGATGCAGGAAGGTGTTCCCTCTGCGGACAGAGGCAACCGCTTTAGCCCTAGAGTGGGTCTCATCACAAACAAGGACAAATCAACAATAGCTTTCCTTAAATAGTTCATGTTGGAGGCCTACCTCAACCGATGGTCGATGCAGTTTCGTTGCGCTAGTCCAACTTTCGCTTCCTTCTTCTCAAAGAGTAATCAACCTGGAACAAAGCAAAGGAAATACAACAAAGGACGTAATCCAGCAACAACAATAAACCATTTACTCACAAAGTCAAGAAATCAAGAGCTATCATGTACATTGCATACAAGACATAGGGAAACATCATTGATTTCATTAATTACTAAATAAGAGTAAGCTTACAACCAAAGTCTTGACATTACAAGCCTTCTTAGAGGGATCCAGCCACCATGTTCCTCAAGCATTCACTCTATGAAGATGGATCTCCCAACACACAAGTCTCTCTCACTCACAAGTTTTACACAACAGAAAAGGCACTTCACAACCTTCCACAAGCTATAAAAACTCTCACACTTGTCACACTCACAGCAACTATCTACAAACACTAATAGCACTTGCTCAATCGAAGATCTTCCAACTAGCCAAAAAAACTAGCAATGTATAGCAATGGTGAGAGTTTAAATAGGAGAAGGAGTCTCCATGAAAGGTGGAAGAGTGAGCTTATCTCCAAGGAAGGTAGCACAATTGACGAAACAACCTTGCTAGAGAAAGGACAACGATACAAACAATGCCAACAACGAGGCGTGGAGTCATCTGGAAGGCCGACTATTGGAACAAATCGCCCAATTTGGATCATCGCGGGTACATAACTAGTCCTCCGCGCTGACATCGCTATTGAGTAATACAGCCAGTCAGGTCATCGCAAAAGATTGCAAATAACATCGCGCTGGGGCATGAAATCGGACCAGTGCGGGAATCACGTGTACTTCCATGCTCGCAACGCATCTGGGCTATTTAGGAGCGCTTATTAGTGCGTTTATTTTATAAGCAGACGCGATGAAGAAGATAACTTTAGGAAAGTGGGTCATTTTGCAACATCAGAGAGCAAATGTTCAATATGAGCATGTTTGACTTGAACACATGACACAGTAGGAGGAATGGAGTGAAGGTAATGACAAATTACTATGTAACAGATGCCCCCCTAAAGTATGAAGCCTGAGAGAGTAGGAGGGGTGAAATGCTTTATGAAACCGATTGGGCTGGAACACCATCTGGAAGGACCTGCATGCAAATGCAAATGATATCTCTGATAGTGAAATACATGTAATCTGGGCATGGGCACAACCATCCAAAAGACATGGGAACGCAGTATGTGGTATGGATGAAGCCACCCAGCTAGTGAAACCATGACAATAATAAAGGTATGGTCGTAGCCATCCATAAATGAGTCATGTAATCATGAACCAATCCACGTAGCCCGAACATATGTAATTTGAGTTCGGGGTCTAGAACCCATCCGATCATAGTAAAGATTCTAACATGCGAATAGATGTGCTGAGGTCGAGCATGATAGAAGGTCGCTTGATTACTGGTCAATGATGAAAACCATTAATAAGAGCGAGAGAAACCACCAATAATGCTGATGGTTCTCAAGGTACTCTCCAGTACAACCCACGAAGTGTGAAGAAGGAGCTTAAGTCGAACACTCGTGGAATCACCCAATTGACGACCAGTGATGAAAGTCGATCATTAGGTGCAAAGAACTTGCCATTGAGCCATGCAAGCTCTAAGGTACCAAAGGGGATAGCTAGATCAATGTCCTATATAATGAATTGATTTCGACAGGAGATGACATGTCGCAGGAGGGCCATGATATCTCCCCCATCAATGACAGAAGATAACAAGTGGGAGATGGTGAGACAAAGTATCAGAGGAGACAAAGGGAGTAAACTATAGAAGGATTATAGTCTTGAACATGTGGGCGACACGACTCCAAATGGTGGTAGCATTCAGGTACCAACAGATCAGAGGCATGACGACATAAGTTAGATGGAATGAGGCTAAATGAAAACCCAACCCACGGAAAGCCAAGTGATGATGTATGGATATCCCAACCCAACAAGAAGCAAAAGTGTCGATGTTCAAGAGTAACTAGCTGCCAATCAACGATGCTTTGAAAATTTTCCCTCACCATTGCTCGTGAGTACCCCAATTATTTTTTAAAACAAGCTTGAAGGGGATAGCATATGCTTGTGATATTAATTCGACCTTTGGTCGAATCCAACCTAGTGATAGTTTAATGAGCCCTAGGGAGGAGAAGCTCGAGTCTCTTCATGGTGACGAGTCCAATGCCATCAGGGTTTAACGAGTCGGACATAGGTAAAACTCAAAGTCTTTTTCATGTTTAGAGAGTTTGAAAAAGACACAGAAAAGAAAACTCCAAGGGGGTCTTTTTTCATAGATTTGTGTCTCTCGAGCCCGAAAAAGTATAAAATGATACTCGAAAGAACCGCCTGACCATTACGACCGAGGATTACTTTTCGTAACAAGTGACATCGACCCAAAAAAGTAGAAAAGTGATCGAAATCACGTCGTTTCATAACCAATAACGAGCTTGAAACAACAAAGACCTCACAATCTTTTCGTGTTTACACGGTCGGAAAAGAGATCAAATTGGACCGTTTTTCATTCTGTTTAACGAGTCAAAAGGAAAACTCGGCAATCTTTTCATCTTTAAACAGTCGGAAAAGAGGTGAAAGTATACCTCCATTTTTATCATCTTTAACAAGTCAAAGAGGGAAAAATACTCGGCAATCTTTTCATCTTTTACGAGTTAGAAAAGAGCTTAAAGGAGACTCGTCCTAGAGGAATGAGTGGTATAAAGGGAAGCAATTGGTTCCGGCAATGGTGGAACTAATCAAAACATGTAATGGTCAACAGGCTAGCTGATAAAACCGCTCATCGCTGTAGTTCCTCAGGAAAGGTAAAACAACCAAGTGAAAGCATATGATTGGCCAAGGAGATGGTGGCGATGAAATGAAACAACCAATGCTCAGCTAACAGAAATTAGCAGATAAAAGCGGCAATCACGAGATGTAAATCGGGTATGGGTTCATTTTTACACAAGCTTGAACCATGGAGAACACTGTTTGGATTCGGTTTGATGTTTACACAAGCTTGAAACGAAAAACTATGCTTGATATGAGTTCGCATGCCCCCAGCATAATGATGCAAAGCGAGGTACATGCCCCCCAAGCTTCATTGCATTCAACGAGGTGGATGGAATGAAGGTTCACTTGCGAGATTTTGGAAAGACTCGACTTGGATTTTACGAGATCTTAAACAAAGACTCGATTTGGAAAGGGAGTTGTTTCATTTATTAATGAGGTTGACACAATGAAAAAGAACTATCCTCATAACCCTTGTTTCATTTTTTAACCAGGTTGACATAAGATCAAGAAACTATCCTCGGGACCCTTGTTTCATTTGTTAACGAGCTTGACACAAGATTAGGAACTATGCACGTGACGCCTTATTTCATTTTTTACTGAGGTTGACACAAGATAAAAACTATCCTCGATCACCTTGTTTCAGTTTTTACTGAGGTTGAGACAAGAACTAACTATCCTCATACCCTTGTTTCATTTTTTAACGAGGTCGAGACAGGAACAAACTATCCTCGTAACGCCTGTTCATGGGCCATACAAGAACATGGCTCCCAAGAGGTCTTCGCGGGATGGAAGAAATGCACTCTGGGAGGAATACATGTCATGATGCACCAATGACAGATGAAGTTCCAATGCCCCCAGTACATGATGTATGAGACCATCTCCATCATCAGTAGCAGATGTAGAGACGGAATGGGTAGCCACATAATTGACCTGTGGCAAAGAGGGTACTGCTTGCGAGCAAGAACCAAGAGGGGATGATAGTTGTGCAGGAGGCACCAGGGGACTAAAGAATGATAATTGATCTATGGTTACTATTCTTCCGTCGTGTGGAAAACAAACCACATGGAAATGTGAAGAGACAAGGGCCCCCATGGCATAAACATAGTCACAGCCAAGGAGAAGACTAAAATATAAAGCACCTTGGACAACCATGATGTCTATAGAGACGGTTTTGCCTCCCAAAGTAATAGGAAGCTTTGGGAGGATCCCTAAAGGTTGACTGGTTCCTCCGTCAAACGCTAACAGTTTCTGCATGACTGGCACAAGCTGTGGGGAGTCCAAAGCTTGCTAAGTAGTGAAAGGCATGAGACTAACCGACGCACCCTCATCCAAAATAGTGCCAGGTACTACCTTATCATAGGCATGTACTGTAATCTGGAAAGCCACGTGGGATGGAAGAGGGAATGTAGTCAAATGACGCCAGTCGAAGGAAACAACTGAACTACTTGGTGGGGGAATTGTATGATTACCCCCTGCTCTATAGGAGCCAAAGAAGGACTCTCATCATCAATAGGGATAGCCGGGTCATTCTCGGACTGAGGAGAATCTGACGAGATGAGAAGAACATGAGCATGACACTCTTTCGAAACAAAGTGATCAACAGGTGGTGGACCTAAGTCCACAGTCTCCCCGACCAATGGTTGGTCTGGAATAGGCTTAGCACAGCCATGTTAGGGAAGAGGGGGATGGACAAGAGAAGAATCTAAGTCAATCTCTTTGTCGATAGGGAGAGGGTCTGAAGATAGCCTCTGATAACCAATGGGAAGTTGGAGTGAAGGAGCTGTAAGACTTTCCAAAACGGCGGAAGCTTTATCCATGAGCGGACAAAGGTGAAGGGGATGGTTAGCTTCACATAGCCTACAGGGGAATCGAATCTTCCCTTCCTTCTTACTATTGCTAGTTGATAGGATAACATCACCTTGAGCTGCAGAGGACGATGAGGGATGAAGCCAAATTGTGAGACCATACTTCTAGGATCCTTGGAATGCCAGGGCAATCACGAAGAAGATGGTCACCCTTGCACAATTTACAAGGAAACTTAACCTTTCGTGGAGGAGCAGGAGGTGGTTCGTCCTCGGTTGTACTTGGAGTGATAACTACACAAGTGGCCTTGGATTTATCGGACTTCTTCTTCTTCTTCTTAGGTTCCTACTTACTTGATGTGAAACTTTCACCTGGCGAAGGAGGAGAGGAGGAGGAGGAAACAAGGGAAGAAGGCATAGGCTGAACCTTAAAATCAACATGTCTTGGTTCGGACGAAGGAGATAGTGGAACAGGAGTCATGACACTCACGACCACCGATGTTGAAAACAACGATACGGGCAAACCGATGGTTAACCCAGGCAAAGACAATGTTGCCATATACGGAGCACTGGCATTTTCAAAAGAAGGAAATGGACAAGGATTTCCATCCGAGGGAAAACCTCGGCCAGTAGACTCAGGGAGTGTTGGCATCGAGAACGAGAAAGAACCCTACTCAATCTAGCGCAAGCAAGATCTAGCTGGGTAAATGTGAATCGTGGCCGAATAAATTTTAAGACACGGGAACAAAACCTGACCTTTTCATGTTTCAAGAGTCGAGAAAAGGATGAAAAGGTGAATCTATCTCTTTTGAGGTTTAATGAGCCTAAAATGACAAGTGCTCAGATGAACCTTTTCTTTTAGGGAGTCCAAAAATGAGTGAAAGTGACTACTCTGGAGAACTAGGCAAAAGGCTTACCAGACAATCTGTAAAACTGCATATACACCTTGGTAGTCGTATGAAAACCAAGGACTTTCTGTACGACAGTCAATCTTCTTGAATGCTATGTTTGATGTGTTACGGTTTGTAAGGCGGTAGACACGGCTTCCTATGGATAAAGGATGATAACCTAGTGGGGTCTCCCCATATACTCGACGGTATGTGGGAGCACAATTCCGTACTAGTCCACTATTGAGCCACAGAAGGAGGAATCACATAACCTTGAGTGGAAACAAAAGTCACTAGGTTTAACGCCAGAGCACGTCTCTAGCCTAGACCTCTAAATGTGTGCATTGTGTTCCAATGTGTTGTTACATTTATTCAGTTCATTTTAAAGTTGATCTTGGATTATGTTTCAGTTTTCAGGCCTTACCATATGTATATAACAAATCTTAGGATGCATCTAGAATGAATGAAATATCCCTTTTTTTCAATGAACACTTACTTACAGAAAGGTAGAGAGTTCATTCCCAAACCAAGACAAACGAATGCAAACACTAAGAAACATAATGCATAAATACACTAATCTCATGATGTATCGATACTACTAATGAAAGATTTAAAATTTGCTTTCCAATTTTTCAAACATGAAAATTTGTAATGCAAATGTACTTTCACTTTCATATGCTAAATGAATGCAAACATTTGATTTTTTTTTTATTTTTTTTTGTGAATTCAAAGAGACAAACAAGAAAGTGTGAACTGATCAATCGAAATAGTTGTGATCTATGCTTGGTAGTGAAGAAGTCGAATAAACATAAAAAATTGGTTCAATAATCGACACTAAAAATCAACCAGAAACAAGCAGTGGAAAAGCCTCGAGCAAATTAATAAGACGGTTGTGGATGAACCTTGAATAGACAAGTAACCCAAGCAAACAGTTTCTCAATGAAACTTCTAAAGGGCTAGGTCCCATGGTCTAAGAAACACAAGACTCACTCGAATGAAATCAAAGAGAGAGTGCCCCTAACCAAAAGCAATCAAAACAAGGTAATGAGAGACAAGAAACAATAGTGGATAAGCAAGATTGATGAATTCAGGAGATAAATTTATAAAAACAACTTTTCAGGAATCAACGTAGGTTACACACTGATAACCTGAGATGATCACAAATTTTACACAGACAACCCGAGATGTCAGCGCAAGTTTTACACAGACAACTCGAGATGATCGCAGAAAAACACCTATTTTCTGCGATGATGTGATTTCAAGAGTCATCGCGGGAATTAGGCTAGCAACCCAATATCATCGCGGGTAAAAAGCTACAAATTCACGATGACATCACGAATTTTAGGATTTTTTCTGTGATGATGCAAAAAACAATGAAAAATGAACAAAAACTCCCGAACCAAAACTAGTCCACCCTTTAATCAAATAAGGGTATTTCCCAAATCAACCCAGGAAACTCAAAAGGGTGATAACTAATACCCAAAACTTGAAAGGAGATCAAACCAAAAAACAAGGCAAGAGAAAACAAGAAAAACACAAAGGCAATCCCCAGTGGAGTTGCCAATTTGTGATACAGGAAAGTGTTCCCTCTACGGACAGAGGCAACCCGTCTAGCCCTAGAGTGGGTCTAGTCACAAACAAGGACAAATAAACAATAGCTTTCCTTAAATAGTTCATGTTGGAGGCCTACCTCAACCGCTGGTCAATGGAGTTCGGTTGCACTGCTCCAGCTTCCACTTCCTTCTTCTCAAAGAGTAATAAACCTGAAACAAAGCAAAGGAAATACAACAAAACACATAATCGGGCAACAACAATAAACCATTTACTCACAAATTCAATAAATCATGAGCTATCATGTACATTGCATATAGGACATAGGAAAACATCATTGATTGCATTGATTATGAAATAAGAGTAAGCTTACAACCAAAGTGTTGATATTAGAAGCCTTCTCAAAGGGATCCATCCATCATGTTCCTCAAGCATTCACTCTATGAAGATGGATCTCCCAACACAAAAGTCTCTCTCACTCACAAGTTTTACACAAGAGAAAAGGCACTTCACAACCTTCCACAAGCTATCAAAACTCTCACACTTGTCAGACTCACACCAGCTATCTACAAACACTAATAGCACTTGCTCAATCCAAGATTTTCCGACTAGCCAAAAAAACTAGCAATGCATAGAAATGGTAAGAGTTTAAATAGGAGAAGGAGTCTCCATGAAAGGTGGAAGAGTGAGCTTATCTCCAAGGAAGGTAGCACAATTGGGGGAACAACCTTGCTAGAGAAAGGACAGTGATACAAACAATGCCAACAGCGAGGCGTGGAGTCATCTGGAAGGCCGACTGTTGGAACAAATCGCACAATCTGGATCATCGCGGGTACATAACTAGTCTTCCGCACTGACATCACTATTGAGTAATACATCCAGTCAGGTCATCGCAAGAGATTGCAAATAACATTGCGCTGGGGTGTGAAATCGGACCAGCACAGGAATCACGTGTACTTCTGCACTCGCAGTGCAACTGGGCTCTTTAGGAGCGCTTATTAGTGTGTTTCTCTTATAAACAGATGCGATGAAGCAGATAACTTTAGGAAAGTGGGTCATTTGGCAACATAAGAGAGCAAATGTTCAATATGAGCATGTTTGACTTGAACACATGACACAATAGGAGGATTGGAGTGAAGGCAGTGACAAATTACTGTGTAACAATGGGATTCCACTGTCGCAACCCCGAAATGAGTTGTATCTTAAGCGTCACTATGCTTGATTAAGTGCAGTAATCTTACATTTTTGTTTTTGTCAAGAGTTGTCATTTTGGTTAGGTAATCCAATTTGCATTTGTTGCAGATGTCAGACTATTTGGGAACATTCATTGGGTATGCCGTCAGAGCTAGTCATAGCACACGGAACCTATCTTCTGCAGCTTGGGCCATTTTCACTCCAAGTGGTGAGTTAGGGGTTTCAGGGGGATATGTGTTGGTCGATCAATGAATAACATCACTAAATATAGCGCATTGATGGATCTTCTCTCTGATGCCATTTCAAATGGCATACGCCAACTTGTTGTTAGGCTAGATTCGCAGCTCGTCATTCTACAGCTTACTGGCCTCTATTCCGTTTGGAACCCAGCTATCTATCCTATGTTCCTAAGAGTTAGGATTTTGGAAGGGAAGTTTGATTCCATTCAATATCAACACATTTCTAGAAACTTAAAGACATTAACTAATTCATTAGAAAATTATGTGTTAGAGAGACATTTGCAACATTTGTAAAGAAAATCATTTCAAATTAACATTTGCATTATGATCGCATAACTTAACCAAAATAAAACTATGAAAATCAAATATATATAACCGTTTATAGTTTTTACAAAATGTTTTGTTTCCAAGACAAAATCGGCCATACGACGCAAAAACTCAAAAATGTAGAAAAGCATCCTAGACTAATGATGCTGGTGATAACATGTCACCACCTGTGCGATCATATGCAAGAGCCTAGTCTAGTGTCTCGAAAGGCCAGTAGTATGGCATTGTAACCTCAGAGGTAACTCTTCGGTCCTCACATCTTGAGTACCGAGCGTGAGACCCTCAATCTGATCCTCCAACACTGCCAAGGTCTCTGCTATGTCCAAATCATGAATGACAACCCTCCCTACAACCTCTCCTACTGGAATGTCAGCTACCGCCCTTGGGCATGTCGTTCGTCGCATTGGCCCTACATCTACATAATTATATGAGTTTGATTAGTCTTGATAACATTTAAAAACACAAGAACATTATAAAAGTGATAAACAAAGATATGGTCAAATCATTTTATCCATAACACTCCACTACTCGCCAGTCGGTAACGACAAATCCGGGTCACCTCAGAAGTCCATCCCAACGTATGGATACTCCATGAAGACCATCTCCTAATGGTCGAACCACTCAAAGAAGGCATCAGAGAAAGAAATTCGTGATTGACCATCATGTTTTGCGATGCGATTAACCCAACTCTAAATCTGTGGTTCCCTCGGTACTAGCAATCCTAGTGAAATGTACTGAGGCTGCATCAATAGAATCGTCTCCAAGGTGAAAGCAGTCAAAATGGAACCGTAGCCAAAGTTCTTGGATCTTCTGTTCTTTACCTTGGAGAGCTATTCTTTTATGACTGGAAGTACCACCTCACACCAGTTGAATACCTTTGGTTCCAGGCATTCCAGGGCGTACTGCATGTAAGATCTTTTTGCCAAATGAAGAGTCATGCTACCAGCCAATCTAGAAAAGGTGAATAAAATGGTCGTCAAAGACACATCATTAACATCCTAGATATTGGTCTTGTCGTCTATGTTGGGTTGAGATCCATCTCTACAAAACTGGCGAATATAATCTCCCAAGGAGTCACCCCCACGGGTGGATCCGAGGGGCACCACGTCTCAATAACCCCGTCAGAAAGTAGATATCCTCAACTGTCAATGGAATGGATTTTCCTCTAATCTAGAATACATGGTTGATCAGATCCCAAGCATCGAGGAAATACTCCAACAAATCGATTTGTTGCCTCATGCTGGATATGCGGAAGAATTTGAGCAAACCACGGTTCCGTAATGCAGTAACTGTGCCCTGATCGTGTAAGGCAATCATGTCCTCTTCTTCATGTTCACGTTCACATCATGTGATGACCATCTTGATTTGACAAATATCTGAAACACTGGCAAAAGATGAATTAGGATCCTCATTTGAGCAAAATCAGGAAAAAAATTTCATGAAAAATTATTGTTTGAAGTTTCCCTTCTACGCCCATCGCACCCTACCTTTGATTAAAGTGAGATGCATACTAACTGGCTAGTGTATAGCTCAATATGCATTGCACCTTTCGATGTAGGCCATGTGCGATGGATGGAGAACAAATTCTTCAAACCCCGAGGCCCTAGAAAAAGGAAAAACTTGCTCAAAATCAGAAAAGGATGGAATGCAAATGAAGAGCTCAAGGTTAGCTCCTACCTGGTCCTGATGGCATAGAGAATAGTCCACCAGATCTCCCAAAATTAGCTGATGAAATTTGAGGGGGGAAACCACTCTAGAGCTCCAAAATCCCAAATTCAAAATTTAATGGTAAAAATGAGAGGTAAAACTACTTTTTATGTTGCTATTCACATAATTCAAGTAAAATGTTAGTTTTCAACTCATTTTTCGAGCATGTATATGTATTTCTAATCAATTTGATGGATCAATTGAGTAGGTTAAACGACCGACGAAAGGATCTAACATGTTAAATGGTGAACTGAACATATTTGACCACTGTCATGAGCAATGTTTCTGCAAGGTTCAAGCTCATTAAAAAATAGACCTGCCACTGAGCATATGTTAACGCAAGGTTCAAGCTCATTAAAAAATGAACCCGCCTTCAATAAATGACCTCTGTGATTTCCATGATATCAACCTTTTCAGCCTTGGTTGTGTTCCTACCATCACCTCCATTCTTTTTGTCAATCGTACACTTCCACTTGATTGTTTACCCTTTTGAGGAACAACTACAATGAGTAATTCTATTAGCCACCCTCTTCACACTACCATGTTTTTAGAAGTTCCAAACTTACCTAGAACCAGTTGCTACTCGAAAACATCACTCGTTCCTGAAAAATGAGTCTCTTTTAAGCTCTTTTTAGAATCATTAAATATGAAAATATTGTCGAGCTACTCGCCTTTCCAGCTCATTAAAGTAAAGCAAAGCACCATCCCTCTTAGACATTTTAATATTTCTGGACCTGAGAGATTATCCCACAAAAAGTTTGAGCGCTTGTCTTTTTCGACTCGCTAAAGCGATCGAAAAGTCATCCCTTTCGTATTATTTTATACCTTTTCAGACTTAAGGGATTATGCCATGAAAAGTGACTGGTCGAGTTTCCTTTTCGTCCCTCTTCAAACTCTTTAAACATGAAAGGACTGAGTTATCTTTGTTGTTAAACTCGTTAAAACAATAGGGACAAACCTATCTGCCTAAAAAAGAACGAGTTTCACTATCGCTAGGCTGGATAAAACATAGTGATAGGTTTGCCTAAAGGGAAAATTATACAATAAGAGGTACTCGTCAACAATGACTTGGGAAAAAGGGAAGAAAACTTGAAAAACTTTATTCATAGCAGGTCGCTCTTGAACATGACACTTTCACTCCATCACCATGATTGAGTCAGGTTGGGTTATTCCGATCATATCACTATTGGTCCTCCATACCATCCATATTTTGGGTTAATGCTACCAATCCATCTCAATGTCGCCGACATGTTCAAGAGAAGTCATTCAGAGAATTTACCATTGAGCTAATGCCTCATCCACTGCAATACCTTCACCCTCCATTTTTCATGAGTGCCATTCCTAAACCTTGTATCGCCAGATTGTTTTGACCTCCGGAAAATCATTTGCTTCATTTCATGTCTTATATGTGGGATACATCAAAGCCCTCCTATGACGGGTCACTTCTTGTTGACATCAACTCATTATGCAAGAAGTTGACTTAGAAACAACCCTTTTAGTACTTTGAAACTTGCATGCCTCAATGGCAGGTTTCTCACTTCCGACGATAGGTTTACATCAATGACCTTCGATCAAAAGATTTTGCGTGGTGTTCTACACCAACTTATACATTCACACCACGTAAATTTTACTGTAGTACCTTGAGGGTCATTATCATTATCGGTGATTCCTCTCACATCTATTAACAACTTATATTATTGGCTGGTAATCAAGCGATGTCTTTCCATGTTTGACTTCAGAACATCTTTTCACATGGAACAACTTGTACATCGGGCAAAGATTGAACAAGGTTGAAGACCTCGGATCTAGTTTCATCCATCCGGTCTACGATATATTCACGAATATAAAGACATCAAATGTACACAGAAGCTACAAAGCTAATCATCCAAGCTAAGGGATGATGACTCTACATACAAAGAATCACTAGTTTGCAACTGCAAACGATTACCTGTCCTATGTACATGAAAATTAATTTATAAAGCTAAGCCTGGGAATGCTCACCTCAGCGAGATCATGAAAATAATATGATGATGATGTATTCTATTGTATATTGTACAAGTCACCTTCCAGTTCGAATACCTTGGATCCTCATGATAAAGCATTTCACCCGACATCAGAAGATTTACGACCTCATGCTTTAGGGGGCAACTATTATAGATATTTGGGCACTTCAAACCCAATCATATATGTCGATAAACGAAGGGCTGTTTAACCCCTAAAAGTGTTGTTTCATACCCTAAGGGATCATGGTCAACTCATTACATCATTTTCGAAAAGTTCCAACTCAAAAACCACTCAAAACTTGGCAATTATGGTAATGACCAATGGTAATTAGAGAAAATGGTATTCACCCATAGTATTGAGCCTGAATGTAGCCTATTTAAAGTGAGAAATTAAACTAGCATTGATCCATCTTTACTCTAGATCTACTAAGTGGCGAGAGAGATCAAATATTGACATCTAGCATAGAGTGCAAAAAATATTTGATCCCTCTTTGCTCTTGGTAGATCCATAGTAAAGATAGATATATGCTAGTATCTTAAAATGTCCAATTAGTTGGTGACTCTTTTACTATCTCCAGGATGGCCCTTATGGCCCTTGACTAAACAATTAGTTATAAAAAGCAAATATTGGTGGCCCCTTGACTAAAGAATTAGTTATAAAACTCAAATAATTTTCATTTCAATAATTAGACATTGGCATTATATTTTTTCTCAGATAGTTATAAAATAATGTATCACATGAGCTCATGGTTCCACTATAGCTTATGGTATTACAATGGTGGTTTATAGGGTCTTTATTATTATCATTTTTTTCCCATAATTGTGATTATAGGTGATCTCAAGAGAGTATGGTAAAAATGTTCTAAAGTAATGTAATGCAATGTAAACATTTTTACTTGGTCAAACTAAAATAAAAATTTAGATAAAAATAACTCTATTTTAAACATTTTGAGTCAAACTAGAATATAAAAAAATTAACACCACATTAAAATAAAATTGACATCAAAATGAAATAATTATGTAAACTTGACTTTGTCAAGAACCCCTATTCTTCCGGCTAGAGGTTTATAGTGTATTTAAATGAGTAAGAACTAGCCTAGATCCATCTTAATTTAGGATGAGCCAATGGTAGCGACGTTCAAATACCTTTTGGCTCTAGAGGGGTATTTACCATAGTTAGAGTGGTAGTGCTGAGAAGCTCCCCCACTCCTAGGAGCTTGGGAGCTCGCGGGAAACTCTATAAAACTGCAAGGAGCTTCAATGGGTACTTTGGAGCTTTTCACGATCTTCACTTCAACAAATTTTTGAGGTAATGAATAATTACAAACTTAGGTGTATTTGACATTGCAACTCATGGAACTGTGCGAAGGGAAGGGTATGTTGTTGGTTTACATCTCGATATGAGTTTGAACTAAGAGAAGCAACCCATTTATGGAATGTCATTCTATCATACTGGACAATCCTGATCGTTTTCATTGGAAAGCTATTCATTCTTATCATAAAATATGATGGGAGATGTCATATAAAAGCATTCAGACACATTGTTGGCCACTCCAAAAACTATGATTGTGCCCTAGGCTTAATGGACAAAAGATGAAATACTAAAGAAAGCAAATTAGTTGAAAATTTGAAATATAAATATTATTAAAAAAATATTTTTAATTTAATTTTCATATTTATTTAAGTATAAAATATATATTGATAGGGTTGAATTCCATTTCTGTTAACATAGAGTGTTGATGGGTTTTTTTCTTTGATAAAGGTTTGGATGAGGTATCCAAAAATGGCTTCCACTCGCGTCGGCAAACCCTCTGGTGCTCCTTGGGCCATACTCGGAGCACAGAGAGTAAGGATTATTTATTATCTACAATAGTGAGGGAGCATAAGGAAATCAGAGGCGCGATCTTGCCGAGATCTGATGAATAAGGGTCTTCCTCAGGAGGTGAAGACAATCGGTAAACACCTGATCGGTATAGGCGAGAGGGAAGAGTTTACGAAATGGATCGGCCATAGGACAGTTCACCCCAAAGCTGTAGCTGCCAGTGAAAACATGATTGACGGAGGAACTGTCTCAAGCAATAATGAAGCCCCCAGGATGTTAAATCGCAGATCGTGTCAAAGGTATGAGGGAGAATTCTAGTTCTTTGAATACCAGATCGATGATCTATTTTTTTATGACACCAATCTGGATATTCAACTGCTATTGAGTCCCGATAGGGCAACATACCCTTCGCTCTGCAGCACCATGTACAGATCGAGTCTCGGGCAGTTAGATCTTGACAATCCTGTGGCAGATCGACTCTATTAGGCAACATTTATCCTGCCTATGCACACATCGAGCCTTGGGCTCTCCGATCTTGACCACCGCGTGGTAGATCGACCCCATCTCTCGTCAGATCCGGAAGCCCAACCAGTGATTAGGGGTAAACAAAAGACGCGGAACAAAACCTCTACTATAGATCACTCTGCCTTGTTCCAGATCCACATCGTGCTCCTTTCTCGCAAAACTCTCCTACAATGGGTCAGCTCTTCGGATCTCGTGCACGACCTCAAGGAAATCCTCGAATTTAGGATGGGGATTCCCTTTGAATCTCAACGACTCCTCCACGAAGGTAAACAACTTGAGGATCTTTATCCCCTTTCTTTTTATAGCATTAAGATAAATGCCTCCGTCATTTTTACACTTCGTTTGAGAGGGGGAGTTGTTGGACAGTCATCTTCAGCTGCGGCTTTTTCATACAAAGATGTTGTCTATGCTCACATGCCCAAGAAAACAGCTCCACCAGCTTATGCTCCCAAACCTTTTTTGGTGGACAAACTGGAGGAAACCCCCTCCATTGAAATAATGCATGCAACGCTGGATGAGAAAATCCAGAAGTTTGTAGAGCATGCATTATTTGCAAGTTTAATGGGCTATGGCCACACACAATAGATCTCTACTAATGGATTCACTCTCACTGGACCAACAATTGCAAGGTTCTTCTCTGCTCAGAGGGTTTCTTCATTACAGTGTTTTCACTCAGTGAGGACTACCAAAAAGCATTAACTGAAGGCCCATGGTTTTGGGGCTCAACAGGTTTATTCCTCACCCCTTGGTTCCTAGATTTCAATCCCTCCACAGCAGTCATCACCAAGCTCCCCATCTGGGTCAGACTTCCTAATCTCCCGACGCATCTATGGCACTTTGCTCTATTCCAAGGGATGAGCGATACTGTAGGCCGTTTTCTAGCGAGAGACGCCTCTAGAGGGGAAAAGGGCATATACACCTTCGCGAGAATCTGCGCAAAAATAGACATGAGCAAGGGTCTACCAGATGAGATTAATCTCAAAATTGGAGACTTCCATTGTACTCAGACCCTGGATTACGACAACACAGCCTTTCGCTGCCGAAATTGCCATCACACAGGGCACCTTCAGAGCTCGTGTCCCTCGATGCCTGCCCAAAAGAAGAAAGCCAATCCTAAGCCAAAATCCAAAAGATGGAAACCTCACGATCCTCCCCACATGGATGATTTTGATTCGAGCTGAGATGAGGAGGAAGGGGATGCAGAAGGAATGGAGGCAAAGCTGGCACATGATCCACCCTCGAGTGGTCCTGAGGATTCTAGTGTCCCACCAAACTCACAGAAAAGAACTTACGAGTCCTCTCCCTCGGATGGAGACAAGGAGACCTCTCTGTCATCCCACCTCAGTCTACAAATCATGCAAGCTGAGGAAAGTCATCTTGGTTGGGTCAAAGTCGGTAAAAAGAAAGGAAAAAAAAATGCCGAATAGTTGATTCTACCCATGTTGGGTAGGATCCTTTGTTCTACTCTTGTTACTCTCTTCTTCTTGTTACGCAATGCTCTCTTCTTGTTTTCTCTTAAGGGCTGAGGTGGATATTCTATCATTTACAACTAGCCTTTTTCTTGCTTCTCTTGGTTATAATTTCATATTGTACCATAACTCCTCTTAATAGAATTAGTTTTTACACAGAAAAAAAAGTATGAAATATATATTAACATGGAAATTTATAATTTTATTATACAAATTCTGTTTAAAATAACATTAGTTTTAAACAATTTTTTTTTTAATTATTATTAATACGTATTTTATTTTTTCTTATCTAATTATATCTAATATATATATATATATATATATATATATATATAAAATATTGGTGAGGTGATATCAACTCAGTGGGAGGAATTGAACAAGTGACTTAACATATAAAGTTCCACTAAATGAACTCATGGTTTGGGAGTTCTACATGTTTCAACATTCAATCTTTTATTTGATTGGCAAGTTTTAGATGGAAATAAATAAATTATTTTATTTTTATTTTTAAGGTATATATTTAATTTTAATATATTATATTTTTGGGGTGATCAATAACAATATTTAAACTTGGTTTGTTGCATCAAGAGTCTTTTTTATCTCTCTATGTTTTCTAACATGGTATCAGAACTAAATCTGTTTAAGAATTAGATCGGTTTAATTCTTGTAATGCCTGAGAATTTATGTTTGTATGTATTTATTGGTGTTTAGGTGTTGTGATCTGTTTGCTTGGCAACAAAGTTGTGGAGAATTTTTCTTTTAAGTTTTTGGTGCGAATCAAATTGGGCGGTCAATTATACACGATGCTGGAAAATGACTTCTTCAGGTAAAAGCCGCTACATCGCCCCTGATTTTGTGATGGATGGTGGATCTGTGTGAGAGAAGCCATGTTTTGCCTTCGGAAAAGTCAAATAAAAAAGCAAGTTCGAAATCGAACCATAAAGCGACGGATGTGTCACTGGCAATAAAATCAAAGCGTCGAACTGCGTGGAGCAGGGAACTAATTTGCAGGGTTTTCAACACTGATCATAAGCATTGGGCCAGTTGACAAATGAAAGGGGAAGATTGTGCAGAAGAAATTCAGAGGTTCTGGTATTTTAAAGATCAGGTACCAGGATGGGGACGCAGAGGAGGTCGACATCGACGATGTCCGTGGAATTTTTGGTCCTGGAAGATGAAAATTGCAGGAAGAGGATGGAGGTTTATTTGTATAGATGTGTTCCCTTTTGTAGATCTATATGTGTGCTGCTCAGGATAGCTCGTAGAGCCAGTGAGGGCAGATGATATTCTGCGTTATGATGAACCGCTAAAATATTGTGAATGAAGCTGATCATTTGGTCGTGATTCCTCAGGTGAGCGTAATTGACATCGATCATGAGATGTGCAGCTGGAGAGGATCAACGACGCTCACGCAGTGCTAGTGAATCTCAATGCATCGGTCTATCTTCTGGATCGACGTTCGAGATATGAATGTCTTCTGGAGAAACAATGATCGTCAAGTAAATGGCACAACCCATCTCCAATCAAAGAATGGTCAAGTCGAAGAATTGGATGCTGTGGATAGGAAGGCAGAGAGCTGGCAAGTGAGAGGACTGGTTGGTTAGAATAGTAGCTTGTTCAAATCATCTGTGGGGAAGCCAATTAGTGTTAAATTTATTCCGAAAGAGTTTTAGGTCACTCAGAATATGTTGCGCGTGATCGAGGATGTCAGCAGTTGCAGCAAGTTGGAATGTTTTTGTTTTCATTTTAGAGTTAAGGAAAAAAAAAAGATATTTGTTTATCTCGTTTTGTTGTGGGTTGGAGTTTTATTATATTATAGTGTGTTATTGTCTAAATGTAATATGAAAAAATTAATATATTTTTAAATTTGTGGTTTTTGATGTATAGTGACACAAGAACATATCACAATCTATTATAAGCTGGGATCTTCTGGAGCTAAGAACATGAGTTTACATGTTAATTTGATTACATGTTTAAAAGGTTATCTTGTAAAATTGACTTCTCAAGAATACATTCACAAATTTCTTACATAACTAGGGAATAGAGCTGAAAACCATGTTTTCAACAAATGGAAGTATGTGCATAGGATGGTGGTGCTCATCTAGGTGGAGAAGCATTAGTTCTGCAAAGTACTTTAAAGATGGTATGAAGTGGTTATGTTTTAAATGGAGGTCAACTCACAAAAATAAGGTGTGGTGATGAAGAAAGAGTGGTGTTCTCCAAATTCCATAGATCCTAGAGAGGATGTGAATGTTGATGAAGACTAGTTAGACATATATGATATTGTTGTTATAATATGTGTTTTTAATGTTTTATATACAAGCATTAAGGGAGGGTGTTGAAAGTAATATTGTATAGGTTTCATTCTGAGTCCGTAGGTGTCATTTTAGAATTTATTGATTGCAATGCATGATTCCTAATAATGATCTAGATGTGTCAAAGTCATTAATCTATGTCCTATATATTTGTATCTATGGTCAGCAATAAAAATATCTAAGAGGAATATTTCTTCATTTTATTCTATATTAATTTATTTATTTTTGGCACTGAGGGTAATCCTCTCAGGTCCTCTCTAGAGCATTCTTTGATCTAAGTAATATTGGTCACTTCCACATATTTTTTTCTATGGATACCATATAAGTCCCATTAGTGGAAAAGAGTCATATAAGATTTTTCTTTCCATAAATTTTTCTTTGAATTGCAAATGAGTCCTATTAGTACATGATGGTTCTATATAACTTTTCTTTACATTGCATATGAGTCCTATTAGTGGAGAACTCTAGATAGAGTGTTTTTTGGATTGGATTTAGTTAAATTGAATTTGGATATGGGCTTTTATGATTAATTTTGAGGAATTCACTTGATATTTTTGAAGATTCATCATATATATAGAAAAAAAAACACTAACCTTTCCCACACCATTCCATAGATATATATGTGAACCAAAGTGATTTCCACTCTATATATACATATACATTGTTTTCATACCTCTATGAGTGTCATATACCTCTATAAATGTGGCATTGCATAGATCCTTTGAGCATGAGGAAAAAAACACTAACCTTTCCCACACCTTTATATAAATATATATGTGAACTACCTTGATTGTCACCCTATATATACATATACATTATATATGTGAACTAACCCTATATATACATATATATTCTTTAGATAGATCCTTTACATATTGTTTCTATTTTAAGAGCACACAAAGAAACTTTTAGTTAATGAATTTTTTAACATATTTTTATTTTTATGTTTTATATTATTTTAAAGTAATTTCAAATTTTTTGAAAATCATTTATTTCAATTTAAATTATATATTAAACTATTTATAATAGATTTAGATACAAAAGAAATCTATATTTCTTTAATATTTTTCAATTTTTATCAACTCTAAGTTATTTAATATTATAATATATAATATATGAAAATACAATTTTTTTACCCAAAAGAAAGGTCTTAATTTTATTCATATTGAGCAAGATTACATGTTGTAGATGCTACATTAGCATATGACTGTATATGATAGATGCACCGGATAACTATGTATGTTTTGCTACCTTTCTTTTTTTTTCCACTTTCTACCAACCTCCTCTTGGGAGTGGATGTTACAATGGACATTTTTGCCTCTTTGTTAATAGTTGGGATTTCTTTTTAGGATATGAACTTTCTGTTGATTGTGTTCTATTGTTGCCATAGATTGCCTTCCGTGGGATGAGTTGCTCATTTGGGGTGGGTCCTTTGTCATTGGAACTAAAGCCTAGTAGTTCTTTTTCTCATCATTTTGTGAATTAAGTTGGGTGCCTTGTTCATTGAATAATGCTATATTTCTTGGGTGTTCTACTTCTTGGAATGTGGTCTTGGTGGTATATTTTCTGTATTTTCTCCCTTTTCTATTTCATCTACCCTAAACACTGAAAACTACCATCCTTTAGGCTTTGTTGGTTGTCTTCTTTTCATGTCTTTTTTATTTTGTGGGCAAGCACTTTGTAGATGACCAGTTTGATGAGAAATACTACATCTGAAAGGCAGTGTTTTCATAATGAAGAGATTGGGACCATTGATTTTAGTTGTGGAATAAGAGGATGAAGTCTAGTAATCCTTGACTGAGATGTCTACTTTTAAAAATTTCCCAAGAGCATTGCCAATGCCTACTAATACTTTGATGTGTGAGAAATGCAGAGGTAGGTTATATAATTTTACCCACATAGGCATTTTGGAGACCACCATGGTGTTTGGATTAAATTCTGAAAACCATGATGTCAAGAAAAGGCTAGCATTACCACAGAACCATTGTCCTCATTCAATGCATATTCCTTATCATTGACTTTATAGAATTTGACAATGAAGAAACCTTTTGACCATAGATTATATCACAGTTTTCTATCCATATGGAGTAAATGCATTGAATTAGGGCTTCTGGTTTGGACCAAAAACAGTTAAATCATCTGCATATCACTACTTTTGATAAATAATCATCTTGTATTCCATTTACCTCATGTATACCAATAGATAGAGCAAGATTTTGAGTCACCAATAGTGATGGCTTGTTGTTCTTATTGCATTTGAGGCCCCATTTTCCCTTTTACTCCATCTTTGAAAGAAACAGGTCCTTTGGAGCTTGTACCAGAGTACCAAATCAACCACCACTAAGTCTTGTATTGAAGTAGATAGTTGATATTATTTTATCTTATATTCCTCCTGCAATATTTTCCCTTGGGTGGATCAAGAGTTGTTTGCAAGGTGGAATACCCATCCTTTCTTGTATCCTCTCTTTGAAAGTTTTGATTTTCTCCCAGCTCCCTATTTTTAAAGACACTGTGTTTCCTTCCATGGATCTCATAAAAAACTGGAAATTTATTTACTTAAAATCAAGTGGGGGGGTTGTTCTCCCTCAGTGTTGTTCATGATCAGTAGCCAAAGCTTGTTGTGGTTCTCGACTGACCGTACGGATCAGTGGATATATCTGACACCGATAGGCATATGTGGGGAAGGACATCTAAGTCTGGGCTAAGAAACCTGTAGATCTCTCTCGGTATCTCGGATCCGTTGATAGATCATTTTTAGGGCCCAAAATTTCTCCAGCATGAGGGTGATAGCTGTAGATCTTTTCAGCCCTAACATCCAAAGCGTAGCCAGAGTTTTCGTCAGTCAGAGGTTTGATATATAGGGTAGGAGATTTACGAAGAATGGTGGAGCGGTAGGCCCTAGCCTCTCTGCATATGCCAGTTCTCGCCATCGCCCGTCCGGTTAGGTCTGAGTTAAAAACACCCGGAGGGATTTCCCATAACCTATCATGCGTTACCAGATCCGTCCAAGTGACCTCTCCTTTGCCTTTTGACTTGTGGGCAGGATAAAAGCCAAAGTATGAACGCTTGCAGTTTAGCTGATCTGGTCGATGTTGGGGCCTGTCTTCAATCTTGTTGCCCGTTACTATAAACCCTTGTCCCGCTCCGTAAAAATCCCTCGATTCATGGATAGAAAGGTCACCCTTAACCAGTGTGGGTGTCGACAGGGGATTTGTTTTCTGGTTGGAGGATGAGCCAAAAGATTGACAGATTGTCATAGTCGGCTTGCACATCTTGAGAATTTTTTGAGGGCATCCTGCACCCTTCCTACGTTCTCCATTGCTTCCCAATTCTCTGGTTTGGAGAGCGGCCTCCCCCGGAAGCCCTAGCCATCGCGAAAATACATTATCAACCAATTATAAATTATAAATTATATATATATATATATATATATATTTTTTTTTTTGTGTAAAATGATTAAGATTTAAATAATCTGAAATTATTAAAAATAAAGTTTTATTAAAGTTATTTTGATTGTATAAGTATGATTAATCAATATGCTAATCATAATAAATTTTTTAAATTTGATTGTTTTTTATAACATTTGAATCACAAAGAAAAAAAAGAAATAACCACATTTCATATAATTATATAAAAATATATTTCCATCTTATGTATTTTAATAGCTTTTGTTAATTTATTTATTATAAATAATTGTGATATATATTAATAACTAATTTTGATACTTAAATTGTAATAAACCTTGTAATTGAGAAGTTGTAAGTGGTTTGGTTTTAGCTTTTATTAATTTGTTTATTATAAACTATTGTGATATATATTAGATACTTAAATTGTAATAAACCTTGTAGTTGAAAAGCTGTAAGTGGTGTGGTCTTGGGACCAAAACTTTCTCTTTGTATATACTCGCATCGATTTTGAGGCGTTCTAACGCATGGATCTCCCGGTGATCTATTCATTCTAACTATATATATCTGGGTGATCTACTCATTCTAACTATAGGTGTGCAGCAAACATTAATACCTGGATCTATGCATTCTCAATTTTAATATACTGGTTTTGAGGCTTGCATTCGTCTGCGGCAAACATAAATACTTGGATCTACCTATTCTAACTATATATATCACATAAATACTTGGATCTACTATATATTCGGTTCTGAGGCTAACATTTTGTATTGTTTATAATCCCGTGATCTTTTATCGCATTCTAAACTGTATATCAGTCTGCAAAAAACATAAAATACTTGGATCTGTGTATTCTAACTATATATCTAGTTCTCCCGCTCGCATTTGACCTGCGACATTCAATTGTATATCGATGATCTTATAGTATATCGCACTCTAAACTTCGTGACGGTTCTGAGGTGCATTGAAATAATAAGGGTCTCTTGCGTGATCTTGGATTCGTCGACGGCTCCAATCAAGTCGGCATGTTGTGGTGGGCAAGTACGATCTACAAACACGGTTGATATGAGGTGCAAACTTTCCTTATCTTTTTTTAATACATATTTATTTATATATTTTCAAGTATGAATATTTCACCATAGCTACCAAAGATTACTAAAGGCCGACCTAGGGCAGTTACTCTACAATGCCTCTATGAGTATATAGAATCTTTAGAGAAATATAGAAAACAGAGAGAAGTCAAGCTACAAAGAGAGTTAGAAGCCATGCTAGAAAATAAATTTGCATCTCTTGAAGACACAATCCAAAAATAAATAGAAAATAAAATAGAACTATTGGAGAATAAAATGGTGGAAATAGAGACTAGGTTGCAAACCAACATACCAACCAAACATCCCAACAAGTTGATGCTTTAGAGAGCCTTAAAATGAAGGACATGATTAAAGAACTAGAATAAGAAGTTAATAGCTCCCTCACCCTAAATAATGTAGTAGATAAATTAGATATCAAACCAATTAATATGAAATGAACAAATTAATAGAATTAGACCATGAGCGTAACACAAGGGCCTTGAACCTTATAATGTTCGCTTTTTAGATGAGGTAAATGAGGATACTTTAACCATAGCCTAGACAGAATTACATAATAGATTACAAATTGAAACAACGTGTCTCACAAAAGCAACAAGGTTGGGGAAATTAACTAAAAATAAAGGAAAACAGATTCGAATAAAAGTGAGCTCTACTGATCATAAGTATGACATACTTAGTAAAACCTCAAGTCTAAGAGGAACATGAATATTTATAAATGAAGATCTCATCCCAGAAGATCAAGAAGAATTTAGAAAGGAGGTGCAAAAGGTAAAAAAAGCTAGAAAGGAAGGAAAATGGGCAATTATCAGAAACAGAAAAGTCTTTATTCGAGATAGAAACCAAAAGTATAGTACTAAATAGCAATTCAACATGCTCCGGATTCTTTCTTAGAACTATCGGGGCTTTCAATGGAAGAAAGGCCCCAAGATGAGCTAGATATCGAATGATGTTTATATTATTTTGCTTGTTGAAACTTGGGAGCACAAAGAATCTAAGGTCCCTAACATAAATGGCTTGACGCTATGGTCTACCTCAAACAAGTGATCCTCCCATAGAGGCATTGGGGTAATAACTTGTTACATTAAGAAGAACATCTCCCCCCATGCTAGGATTTATAAAAACGACCCTTACAATCAATATAGTTGGACAGAGATCACTAACATTAATAATAAAAAGACCCACATAGCAATATGTTATTTTTCACCCATCAATTCTAACTTCTATAAGAAGAAGAACCTCGATAAAATTAGCCCTTACAATGGTTTGGAGAATGATATTTCTAGCCTAAGTAATGAATGTAATATCCTTTTAATAGGTGACTTTAATGCTTGAACTTCAAGCAAACAAGTTATTATTCTAAGAAATCATTCCAACCCTAATCCTCTTTGGTTGGACGAAGACCCATCTCTGGCTAGTAGGTACAAAAGGAGCTCTAAAGACCTCAGGGAGAATCTATTTGAGTCAGAGCTAGTCAAGCTCTGTAGTGCTCATGATCTCATAATTTGCAATGGTCTAAAGAAATGGCCCAATTCTAGAGAGATGACCTGCATCCATGGGCATGGTAGTAGCGTGGTAGACTATGTTATTTCTGATCTTCCTTTATACAATGAAATAATAAATCTTGACATCTTAAATTGTTGGAAATAATACTGAGAGGGGGGGTGAATCAGTATTATCTAATTCTTTTTCAATATATTTATACTTTGAATTATTGTATGTCAGTACCATAAAATAATGAGCATGAACAAGAAAAACAGTTAGTCACACCAAAGAACACCAGATATAAGGTGGAAACCCAATGTGGGTGAAAACCACCTGCTGCAATATGTCTCTATCTTCTTTCAATTAGAAATTCCTTTTACAATGATTTGGTACTGGTGCATTCCTTTACCAGTACGCAGGCCGCAACCTGCAGAGAACTACAACTCTCTCTCCTGGAAGGGAGTTACAACTCCCTACTTCTTTTCTTTCAAGGACCACTTTTCATAAATTTTCAAACTGGATCCATGAACATCAATCAATCATCAAGTATATTTGCATCAAACAATCTCCTTTTCCCAATTAGCACTCAATCAAGTAAACACTTCTCTGACAGTTGTACCCAGAACATAGTAACAATAACCACACACCAAATTCTGAACCCAGAATACTGCAGTAATAGACAGAGGCAGCTAGATCATAATTTAAAGATATACGCTGCTTCAACAACCTGAAACCTGCGTGCAGATCAATAAAGGATAATTCCTTCTTTCAAATATTCAGACACTAATTTACCCAGATTGACAGATTTATAGATCAAGCATGCGCCTCATATAACAGATCAGAATCATACAAAGATACTATTATTCAAGCATAAAGATTATGACCCATCAATAGAACTTATCCTTCTTTATGCGCTAAGGTTCCTCCTTCATTCAGATCCAGATCTGCACCATAACCCAATCACAAATATTTTAGATCTAGCACTTATTAGATATTCAATTCATTCGATGATCCTTTGCCAAATGATCTCCTTCCTCTTTTATAGTCTTAGGCCTTCCACAATACCATGGTCCAAAACCATAGGATCAAAAAACTGTTGGACTAATACCATGAACCAACCATGAAAGTGCGTGGGATCAACACTTTTGGATGCAATACCACGGACCAAAACCTTAATAAACCAATGCCACAAACCCAATACTTGGGATCAACACTTCTGGCGAGGTACCATGGTCCAAAACCATAGGTTCAAATACCAAGGACTAACTACCATGGACCAAAGGTATGTTCTCCAACATATACGCGCTTTTCCTTGCATGAAAGTGCGTGAACTTTTTCTCTACATGCAATACCACGGACCAAAACCATAATAAACCAATACCACGAACCCAATACTTTGGGATCAACACTTTTGACGAGGTACCATGGTCCAAAACCATGGGTTCAAATACCAAGGACTAACTACCATGGACCAAAGGTAAGTTCTCCAACATATACGCACTTTTCCTTGCATGAAAGTGCGTGAACTTTTTCTCTATATGAAATAAACTTTTCTCTGCATAAAAGTGCGTGAACTTTTCTCTACATGAAATAAACTTTTTTCTGCATAAAAGTGCGTGAACTTTTCTCTACATGAAATAAGCTTTTCTGTGCATAAAAGTGCGTGAACTTTTCTCTATATGAAATAAACTTTTCTCTGCATATAAGTGCGTGAACGTTTCTCTACATTATAATTTATTATCTGAGATGAGTGGGTTGCCATCAAGTACAACATATGTATCATAATGCCAACAATCTCCCCCTTTGGACTTGATGGCAACAACAACCAATCACTCTCCCCTTTTGACATCAAGGGCAAAGGGTTATGCTCCCCTTAAGAACATGCTCCCCCTGACTATAAACCAGATCTGCAAAGAAGAACCATAATCCATGACCATGAAAGAGATAGAGACGTATTGCAGTAATATTCAGATCAGCATCCATGATCTCCTTCTGTACTTCCTCCATAATGCCAACAATGCATGACATGCTCCCCCTGAACCTGTGCCATTCGATCTTTGACCAATCTGCAACCCAGCACATGTACGCATATACTTCAGATGAACCTTGCGTATAACCAACAATCAGAAGAGATTCAACAACAAGATGATGCATCAAAAACCCCCAGCTTTTGCCTGAGGTATTCAAAGGTCTCCCTAGGCAATGGTTTGGTGAGTATATCAACAACCTGTTCCTTAGAAGGAACATACTCCAACTTGACCTTTTGTCCAAGCACTTGTTCCCGAAGAAAGTAATACTTGATTGGTATGTGCTTGGTTTTTGAATGCATGACTGGGTTCTTTGAAATGTTGATTGCACTTGTATTATCACATAATATGGAGATGGGTGGTGTACAAGTGATTTGAAAATCCTGCAAGGTCTGCATCATCCAAAGGAGTTGAGTGCAGCAAGATGAAGCAGCAACATATTCTGCTTCAGCTGTAGACAAGGCAATCGAACTCTGTTTCTTGCTGAACCAAGATACTAATCTGGAACCCATAAAGAATGCACCACCACTTGTGCTCTTCCTTTCATCCACGCTTCCGGCCCAATCGGCATCTGTATAAGCATGAAGTGTGAGATCTGTATCTCTAGGATACCATAAGCCATAGTTTTGAGTCCCTTGAAGATATTTGAAGATTCTCTTCACTACCTGAAGATGAGTTTCCTTTGGATTTGCCTGAAATCTTCCAACTATTCCCACTGCATGCATGATGTCTGGTTGGGTACCTGTCAAATAAAGTAGACTTCCAATCATAGATCTGTAAGTTGGTTGATGCACTGCTGCTGATTCATCATTTGCACTGAGGTTACATCCTGTGACCATGGGTGTACATACTGGTTATTCTTCTTCCATACCATATTTCTTCAAATTCTGCTTGAGATACTTCGTTTGAGACAAGAAGATCACTCCTTGATTTTGTTGGATTTGCAAACCAAGAAAATATGTCAATTCTCCAAGCAAGGACATTTCGAATTCTTTCTGCATCACAAAGGCAAAGCTTTGACTCATCAATTCTTCATTGCTGCCAAAGATAATGTCATCTACATACACAACAAGTATTAGCAATTTGTCATTTCCAATTTTTATATAAAGATTGCTATATGTTGATCCTTTTGAAAAACCTTGTTGATGAAGATATTTGTCCAAACGATAGTACCAAGCCCTTGGAGCTTGTTTAAGACTATAGAGAGCCTTTTTCAATCTGCATACAAGATTTGGATCATTTCCAAGAATGAAACCATCTGGGTGCTCAATGTATACTTCTTCTTCTAAGTCTCCTTTCAGAAAGGCTGATTTCACGTCCATTTGAAATACTTTGAACTTTTGAAAGCTTGAGAGAGCAAGGAACATTCGGATGGCCTCAAGTCTTGCAACAAGAGCAAAAGTTTCTTCAAAATCTATTCCTTCTTGCTGCGCATACCCTTTACAAACAAGTCTCGCCTTGTTTCTAATTACTTCCCCATTTTCATTCAACTTATTTTTGAAGACCCATTTTGTCCCTATAACATTCTTATCCTTTGGTCTAGGAACCAACTCCCAAGTGTTATTCTTTTCGATCTGCTCAAGTTCTTCATCCATTTCTTTGACCCAACATTCATCCTTGCATGCCTCTTTTACATTTTGTGGTTCAGTGGATGAGAGTAATGCCAAATAGCTTGAAGCTTCTGCAATTGTTCTTCTTGTTTGTACACCTGCTCCTTTTTGCCCCAAAATCTGAGATTCTAGATGATTCTTCTGAACGTACCTGGATGGAGTCTTCTCTTCTACCCTTATCTGTTCCTCTGGTGCTTCTTGAGGTTCCTCTTCTTCATCATTCTATCTTTGAGGGTAGTCTTCATCTTCTTCGATATTTTCATGATTTACTTGCCTAGTAATGTATCCTTTTTCATCAACCAATACATCAATGCTGTCAACAATTCTTCCAAGTCTTTTATTGTAGCACTTATATGCTTTGCTGTGTGGAGAATAACCAAGAAGAATGCCTTCATTTACTCTAGGTTCAAGTTTGCGAAGTTGCTCATCAGTGTTCTTAATATAGCATTTGCTCCCAAAGATTTTGAAGTGTTTTACCGAAGGAGTCTCACCATACCAGAGTTCATGAGGAGTTTGAGTGTTGTTCACTCGGACATTTGTTTTATTGAGAATAACAACCGCAGCATATGCAGCTTCACCCCAGAAAGTTGCAGGAGCTCCGGACTCATCAAGCATAGCACGGGCCATTTGTTGGACTGTTCTATTCATCCTTTCCACCACTCCATTTTGCTGAGGAGTTCTAGCTGTAGAGAATTCCCTTCTTATCCCATGTTCTTCACAGAAATTGAAAAATTCATTTGAGGTAAACTCCCCACCTCTGTCGGACCTGAGGCACTTAATTTTGTAACCTGATTCATTTTCAACCAAGGCTTTGAAGGATTTGAATTTTTCGAATGCTTCATATTTGTGCTTCAAAAGTCCTAACCAAACAAACCTGGAGAAATCGTCAATGAATAATATCAAGTATTCTTCTCCTCGAGGTAACCTCGTCCTGAAAGGACCACATACATCTGTATGGACTAGTTCAAGAGGCCTGCTGGCTGGTCCTTCCTTCTCCAGGAAGTTGGTTCTGGTTTGCTTACCAAACTGACATTATTAGCATATAGTGTTGTCTGGAATTTTGATATCTGGAAGACCACGAACTGCCTGATATTTGCATGCCTTCCTTATTTGTGAAAAGCTTAGATGCCCCAACCTCCAGTGCCATAACCAATGTTCATCATCCTTGCTCAAATAGCATTGTTGTTGTCCTTCTTCAAATATGTATAGATTATTTGGAGTTCTTCTACCTTTGATCATTGTTTTCCCTGTATCAAGATCACGAACGCTACATCCATTTGATCGAAATATTACCTCGGTTCCTTGATCGCACATATGACTGACACTCAGAAGGTTATGCTTCAAGCCATCAACATACAAAACATTTCCAGCTTTGACCTTTTCTTTTAACTGAGCTGTGCCTTTTCCTTTTATAGTTGCTGGAGTATCATTTCCAAAAGAAACTTTCTTTCCCTTTTCTAAAGCAGAATATGATTCAAGTTTTTCTTTATCACCTGTCATATGCTTTGAACTTCCATTGTCGATGTACCATAGATTTTCCTATCCCTCTGCATAAAAGGCTATCCCACATATTTCTGATTGTGGTTCTTTTATTCTCCATGTTCTGGTGCTTGAGGCTTGTTCCTTTGTTTGCTGAAATCTGCTCGTGCATTCAGAATATTCATGACTGAAGTTATTACAAATAGAACATTCAATTTCATTTTCAAGAGCCGAAAAGTTGTTATAGGTCCTTTTTGTAATCCCAGTCATACTTCTTTGTTTTTGAGCTTCTCTAGTCATGATTGTTTTATATGCAACACATTGAACTGCTTTTTGACCAAAGTTATGGCAAGAGAAACATTGGCCATTGAAGAAACTTCTGCGGTTATCAAATCTACCACCCAAATGATTGTAATTCTTATTGTCATCCATTCTTGAAGCAAATTGAGAAGATTTTACCTGTGGCTGGTTGTAGCTTTTGTTCACCCTTAAGATAGATTGCCCCTGGTTTACCTGGTAGTCTTTGTTAGTTCTTGATGTAATTCGTCCCTGCTTTACCTGGTGATCTCCATTGTGCTTTTGCTCATTCCTTCTTGCTGCATCAAGATAACTCTTTGAGGTGGATGCTTGAGATGTTTCTCCATTATACCCCAGACCTGTCTTGTTTAACGGAGAACGTTGTACATTGATGATCTCATCCAGAGTTTCAGATCCTTTGACAAACTTAAGATTAATAGCCTTTGTTTTCTCAATTTCTTTTCTAAGGCCAACAATTTCACCTTCTAACTTTTCAAGATATTTTTCTTTTTCATTAATTTGAAATTGTAGAGTATCAATGATCATATTCTTTTCTTCTATACATGTCTTAAGTCTAGAAATCTCCTCATAGAAACTATCCACATCTATAGCATCCATGTAATCATCATCTTCAAATGCCATTAAAAGTTTATAGTCATTACCTCGTTCATTTTCATCACTATTTGATAGACCATCACTATCTTCATGAGTGTAGTAGCTTTTCTTATTTGCATTTTGTTTCTTGTTCCATCTGGCAGGTTCCTTTCTTTTGTCAATCTTATCCTTATGAGGACATTTGGCAGCATAATGACCTACTCTTCCACAAGCAAAACATTTAAAAGGTAGCTTACCTCTGAACCTTCCAGTACCCCGTTGAATATTTCTGACAAAATTTGATTCTTCTTCTTCTTCTGGCACGTGACTTGATTCATAGTAGTCTCCTTTGCCTGAAGCCTTAAAAGCAGCTTCTCTCCTGTCTGATGGACCTCCTTTTCTCATTTCATAAGTAGTTAGAATTCCGTGTAGCTGAGACATAGTAAGAGTTCGAAGATTTTCCTTTTCTTCTATTGCAGACACTTTAGATTCAAACTTGGGGGACAATGATCTTAGGACTTTTTCAACCACAACAGCCTCTTTTATTTCTTCACCCAAGTTTTTCATACAATTAACAATCTCATCTACTCGAAGGAAATAGTTAGCCACACTTTCATCATTATACATTCTGAGATTCTCATACTAAATCGTGAGGGTTTGAAGTTTTGCACGTTTTACCTGTTCATCTCCTTCGTAGCTCAAAACAATATTGTCCCATATTTCTTTTGCGGATTTATATTGCATAACCTTCACGAATTCAGATTGAGATAGACATCCTAGAAGAGTATTAACCACCTTTGCATTTGTTTCATATTTCTTCTTCTCAGCTGAATCTGTAGGAGTAGCTGATGGAAAATTATACCCTGTTTCTATAATGTCCCATACTTCTGTACCCAAAGATTGAAGATAGGCAGTAACTCTTACCATCCAATATACGAAGTTTGTTCCATCAAAAATCAGTGGCCTGATTGATGCTTCCCTCTCGTAGTTGCTCATGATGTTAGATCTTCCTTCAAGCGATCAAGCTTCTTCAGAAGGACCTGCTCTGATACCAATTGTTGGAAATAATACTGAGAGGGGGGCTGAATCAGTATTATCTAATTATTTTTCAATATATTTATACTTTGAATTATTGTATGTTAGTATCATAAAATAATGAGCATGAACAAGAAAAACACATAGTCACACCAAAGAACACCAGATATAAGGTGGAAACCCAATGTGGGTGAAAACCACCTGCTGCAATATGTCTCTATCTTATTTCAATTAGAAATTCCTTTTACAATGATTTTGTATTGGTGCAGTCCTTTACCAGTACGCAGGCTGCAACCTGCAGAGAGCTACAACTCTCTCTCCTGGAAGGGAGTTACAACCCCCTACTTATTTTCTTTCAAGGACCACTTTTCATAAATTTTCAAACTGGATCCACGAACATCAATCCATCATCAAGTATATCTGCATCAAACAATCTCCTTTTCCCAATTAGCACTGAATCAAGTAAACACTTCTCTGACAGTTGTACCCAGAACAAAGTAACAGTAACCACACACCAAATTCTGAACCCAGAATACTGCAGCAATAGACAGAGGCGGCTAGATCATAATTTAAAGATATACGCTACTTCAACAACCTGAAACCTGTGTGCAGATCTATAAAGGATAATTCCTTCTTTCAAATATTCAGACACTAATTTAACCAGATTGTCAGATTTATGGATCAAGCATGCGCCTCATATAACAGATCAAAATCATACAAAGATACTATTATTCAAGCATAAAGATTAGGACCCATCAATAGAACTTATCCTTCTTTATGCTCTAAGGTTCCTCCTTCATTCAGATCCAGATCTGCACCATAACCCAATCACAAATACTTCAGATCTAGCACTTATTAGATATTTAATTCATTCGATGATCCTTTGCCAAATGATCTCCTTCCTCTTTTATAGTCTTAGGCCTTCGATAATACCACGGTCCAAAACCATAGGATCAAAAAACAGTTGGATTAATACCATGAACCAACCATGAAAGTGCGTGAGATCAACACTTTTGGATGCAATACCACAGACCAAAACCACAATAAACCAATACCACGAATCCAATACTTGGGATCAACACTTCTGACGAGGTACCATGGTCCAAAACCATAGGTTCAAATACCAAGGACGAACTACCATGGACCAAAGATAAGTTCTCCAACATATACGCGCTTTTCCTTGCATGAAAGTGCGTGAACTTTTTCTCTACATGCAATACCACGGACCAAAACAATAATAGACCAATACCACGAACCCAATACTTGGTATCAACACTTCTGACGAGGTACCATGGTCCAAAACCATAGGTTCAAATACCAAGGACTAACTACCATGGACCAAAGGTAAGTTCTCCAACATATACGCGCTTTCTTTGCATGAAAGTGCGTGAACTTTTTCTCTACATGAAATAAACTTTTCTTTGCATAAAAGTGCATGAACTTTTCTCTACATGAAATAAACTTTTCTCTGCATATAAGTGCGTGAACTTTTCTATACATTATAATTTATTATGTGAGATGAGTGGGTTGCCATCAAGTACAACATATGTATCATAATGCCAACATAAATGACCACGAGCCTGAATCTGATCATAGGCCTTTATTTATGACTCTCAATTGTGTCATGCATAGAGATCCCATATAAAATAATCCTTATAGCCAAAAGAACTTAATGTTTTATAGAAATAAAAATGATCTCTTTCTAAAAGAGTTAAAAAATAATTTGCTTCCTTTATCTAGTATAGACGACATAGAAGACCTCTACCATAATTTTACTACAACCCTCTCATATTCTATTAACAAGTTCTCAATTGAAGTTTCAAATAATAAAATAAATATCAAAACCAACCCATGGCATGAAAAAGATTGTAAAAATGCGAGGAGAGCTATTAAGGAAGTTGTTGATGAATCTCTTAAAATGGACAAGATAAAGATATACAAAGTTCTAGCTACAAGAAAAAAGAGGCAGTACATTCGTAAAAGACAAGAGAATCTCTTACACAACTCTAAGGTAGCTTCTGAGAAATTTTGGAGGCAGATTATGACTAGGAAAACTAAAGATAATAATAAAATTGCTTTACATGATTGGAATTCCTACCTTGAGAAGCTCTATGAATCTCCAAATGTCATGGATAACTTTGAAACCCTACCCACAGTGAAAGAAGTTTTCTCTCTAGAAGACATTGATTTTGGGGTTAAACGCCTCGCTAATGGGAAAGCTAAGGACATTGAACGTTACGAGGCAGAAATATTAAAAATTGGAGGTCCTCTCCTCATCCCCCACATTCACAAGCTTTTTAATCAAGCAGTCAAGCAACAGCTCCCTAAGCTATGGACTTAGAGCCTCATTATTCCTATTTTTAAAAATGGGGATACAAATAACCCATCTAATTACCGGACAATTATGATCAGCCCTCTCTTAGCTAAGTTATATGGTAATATTTAGGAAAAGAAGTTGAGCATATGGCTTGAAAGTGAAGGTAAGCGGGCTAAAGGCCAAGCGGGTTTTAGAAGGCACCGCTCAACAAAAAACCACCTCATTACACTTAGGATCATTGTGGGTGAATGTCGTAATGATAAATCCAATCCCTTTTGTTGCTTTGCGGACTTGAGAAAGGCTTTCGATATGGTTCCTAGAAACAACCTTTGGAATATATTAGAAGAGCTAATGGTTCCTTACGAGTTGAGAGCTGCCACTATTAGGTTATAGGAGAATGTAATTTCGAAGCTAAATAGCAATGAGGCATGGTCGAAAGATAGTAAGAGTAATATAAGAGTTAAGCAAGGTTGCCCTCTCTCCCGTAATCTATTTGGAATTTACATTGATAAGCTCGAAGGTTATTTAGAGGAAGCAGGATGTGCTGGCATGATCTTAGCTGGGATAGTCATCATCCTTCTTCTCTATGCCGACGATATTGTTCTCCTAGCAACGTGTCCATCTAATCTTCATAAGAAACTTAGGCTTCTTAAGGATTTCTACTCTACCACGGGTATGATTGTTAACACTGACAAAACAAAAGTTATGATTATCAAATCCAAGAAGGACACCCACGCTAATTTTATCTATGACAATAATAACTTGGAGGATGTGTATTCTTACAAGTACCTAGGAATTGATATTCATCACAAGCACAACTATAACTATAGCATGGAGAAAAGGATTAATGGGGGCTGGAAAGCTTACTTTGGTCTTGAGAATAATTGTAAAACAACAAACCTCGTAATGTGGGATAAAAATAAGTTCCTCTTTGAAACTTTAGTCACTCCTATTATCTTATATGAATGTGAGGTTTGGGGTCGCAGCATCTCTAGAGAATCCTAGAGAAAGATTGAGCAAATCCAGAAGCGCTTTATAACGTATAACCTGAAAATTAAAAGCAATACACCCTACCCTATTCTCCTCATAGAAGCAGGTCTTTCCCCTATTGAGAGCCTAGTTATGACTAGCCTTTTTTTGTACAAGCATAAGCTCAATAACATAGGAGATCATAGACTTCCTAAGCTAGCTTTAAATTCCAGCCAAAACCAACTACGGCTCAAATGGGGGTGGTATAAAGACATGAGGGCCTGGTTAGACCATTGGGAGGTCAACGAGAATGATGCATTGCAAAACATCAATAACATTAAAAATATTTTTACTTCTAAGTTTAAAGAAAAAATGTGGTGTGAGAAAGATTTAGCAGCTAAAAGAAAATTAAATTATTATAAGAAGGTCATCAATCCCACCCTAGAAGATCAATGATATCTCTATTTTCTAGCTAGCTCAAAGAAGAAAATTAATATAACGAAGATTAGAACGAACTCTTATGAGCTCCATAGTGAAACAGGTAATTGGGAAGTTCCTAAAACACCATGGATAGAAATGATTTGCCATCTCTGTGAGAATAGGAACATTGAGGATGAAAACCACTTCCTCTTAGAGTGCCCCGCGTACAACCGCATTAGATCTTAGTTTCATAATCTTTGTCGCAATACTGACCTTCCTAGCCTTTTACAATGTCAAAATTATAGTGAGCTTGTGAGGCTTCTCTCCAAGCTTTTTGAGCATAGAAATAAAATCTTAAATCAATCTAAATAATTTGTTTCTTTAGGTCCGATAGACCAAATTTTGGTCTCAGTGGATGTTAACCATCATCATCGTCATCATCATCATCAAAATTCCCAAGTTAATATAGAATTATAAAAAATCAAAATGATTATAAAAATGTAATGTTTTATATTTATATTTCATACTCGTAAAATTAAAAAAAGTATTTAACATTTAGAACTTAATAATATCAATGGTAACCTATTCTCATTTGAACCGTTAAAATAGTAAATGATGCATAAAACCTAAAACTTACAATGCAAAAGAAATACCCTCAAAAGTGTAATTTTAATATGGCACTAGCATAACTCTTATTTGTTTCCATGGTCATTTGACCATGATTTTCAAATGGAGTGCCCATGAAAGTTATGACCATCACTATTCTAATTGGGATATTACAATGAGAGAGGCATGTGAACGATTCATGAAGATGAGGCTGACAAGTTGGCATCATGACGCTCAAAAGGTCATTTGGAAGCTCAATATTTTTTTTATTATTTTTTTTGTGAAGCCACCAACCACATGATGATGTTGTTTGTCAAGGGCCTAGAAGTTCTAGTAAAGCCCACAATATTCAAGAGGAGGAGGTTAGAAGAGAGTCCATCCCATCCATTTCTTTGTCTTCAGATTAATTTATTTCTACCATCATACACTTGATGGGGCTAAACTCATTGGTATCTAATATCTAACTAATATAAACATCTATATTGGAAATGGGCTGCACAAATTTCAATTCTTTAAAAATGAAAACTGCGTAGGATGGTGTAGATTTCATGAAGTTGGAATATTGTTAGTCTTAATCAAAAAACAAGTAGGTGTTCGTGGTGAATTTTAGATTGTAGGTGTGTTAGGGTTCTTCTACTGTCGAGGGAGAAGAATGTGAGCCTATAGGAGAGAGGTAATAGTACCATCCTAGCAAGGACTCATGCAAACATGAAGGAGTCATCTAACATCCATCAGAATATTCCACAAATATGTGATCATTGTTACAACCATTACAACACATTCTCAATATGATAAACACTAAAATAACAAAAATAGTTCAATTACTTTAGTACAAATGAAAATAATATGAAGCATAAACATCTAAAGATAAGTCTTTCAAACATTCATAATCCATGCATGAAGAGAGATGAATACAATGAACACCACTTACTCCAATAGTGGAGTGTTGGAGCCATTATTTGCTCCCCAAAAATAAGCGTGTCTCTCTCATGGCTTATGGGAGAAAAGAAGTTGAAAGGTCCTTCGATTGTACAATGGGGATGCATATCTAATAAATGGGGTGATCCTTCACCTTACTTCTCACTCTTGGACTACCGTTATGATTGCTTGACTTCGTATAACTTTCCAACTTTCATATGACTCTTTACATTCTTTACCTATCCCTTTCAATTTCACTTCCCAATACATTTTCAAATAAGAATTCACAATAATCAACAAAAATTATGTTGCAAATGATGACTCATGACATGACATGACATCGCATTGGTGACATGGTAATGTTAATTCATTCTTTCTTCCTTAGTGCTTTTTGTCTTCTTGAAGATTATCTTTTCCTCCACCCCCATATGGCTTAGAGATGATGAGTCCTTAGTGTTATTAGATCATGAGATATTGTCGCAAACTCATGTCCATTTCTTTCTCCCCATTGATCAAATTGTACTTTCAACTATAAAGGTATCTTCTATCATTGTCTCCTTCTTGATCTCCTTCATCATCATCCATTTAGAGCATGATACAGTACTTGCATCTGCAATTCACTCAGCATAAGAGGACATGAGTCTCATAGACTTAGGAATTGCACAATTGTGTAGCTTAGGTATTCAAGGGTCACAACTAACTCTTGAGACTATGTAATGCATAATTTGGGATGGATTGGGCTTAAAGATTGTGCACTTGATGTATTCAAGGAGCGAGGCTCACGACTTGAGCCCTTAGTTTTCCCACTGTACAATGTTGGAAGGATAGGGAGGCTAGGTGATTGCACAATTATAGACTTCATGAGCTCAAGGCTGAGGCTTAAGGACTAAGACTATGCAATGTGCAATTATGATGTGGCTCAGGGAAAAAATTCTACAATTTTCAAGCTCGAGTGTTCAGCTTGAGCATTCATATTGAAAAGTGTGGATTTATGGGAGGCACAAACTATACATTGTGTAGTGCAAAGGGACAAGGTTGTTGTTTGAGGTTTGAAACTGTGAAGTGTGGAGTTTATGCTCGTCAAATGAGGGTGAGTGGCCTTGTCAAGGGGTTTTCCCAATTTTGACTATGTGTTGTGTTGTAACATGATTAGTTTTGATCATTTAAATTTGTTGATATAATAGGTTTTAGTAGTTTAGAAATAAAAAATGGTTTGCAATAGTAAATGCGCCCTCGAAACATAAATTTAAGTTTCATTAGCTAGTTGATTTAGTTAATCATGCATTTAAACATGATTAAAATGATGTAATAAAGTAAATCCAAACATGGTTTACAAACCTCTGAGAACGAAATTTCAAAAAATGAAAGAGATTTTTGTTTATAATATCCTCATGTACAAAAACCTCTTTTAGTTTTGTAACAACTATTATGGATTGGGAGATGCAAATGCATCTTGGAAGGGATGTTTTCTAGAAATTTCTTATTTTAGTCACCCTTTTGCAGAGGATTTTGTGACTAAACAAAGATCAAATATTGGAAACTGGAAGAGGTTTTGGTTCATAAGGTTCCACAACAAACACCTATCTCACTTTTCACATAGGTGTCACGAGTTGGTATATACATTGTCATCATGTTTAGCCTATCTTTTGGATTATGCAATGTCCTGTTTAAGCCACCTTTTTCCAGAAACTATTGCGGATAATCAGAGATTATTCTTAAGAAACTGAAGGAGGTTTGTGTTCCTAAGATGCTCAATTACAATGACCTACTTCAGATTTTACTCAGCTATTACATAATTGGAGATACAAGTACATATTCACAGCCTATTTTTCAGACTATGTAAATTCCTTTTTAGACATCTTTGTGTAGAAAGTTTTGTGAATAGTTGGAGCCAATGTTTATGAAATTGAGAGAAATTTATGTTAGGAACATATTCATATACAATAACCTCTCTCAATTTTTATAGAACTATCTAGGATTGAGATATACAAAGGCATGACTCGACCCTATTTTGCAGGATTTCAGGGGGAAAATGCTCAAAGACAGTTAGGCCACCTCATCAACTAAGAGTTGCAATTCAATTCAAAATTCTCTTTCTTGTAAACAACAATGCATAATGATAGTGCCAAGTACATATATTAGTTTTTAATGTCCTATATTTCAATTCTATTTTTGTAAAATAGTTTAAGATATTTGTAAACAAATCTTGATATTTTTGTAAGATATTTTAGTTTAGCATTTGTATAAATACTTCATGAATTGAAGTAATTGGTGTTGGCATTTGATTCCAAGAATCTTCACTCTGTAATAAGGATTCTATTTTATTTTTTCTAATGAAAGCGTTACGGCTATAGTTTTGACAGAATTTTGTGCTTCGAGTATGTTTTTCCAGATTTTCATATCTTATTTCTACACATAGTAAAAGTGTTTATAGGAAGGTCTGCAAAATCATTATCCTTAGAAAGAGATTATTTTATTGGATTGTTTGTTCATCATAAATCCTCTTTAAGTAGATTTGTTTTGTGGTTTGTGATAGCCATTAAAAGAGATTAGCTTATTAGACTATCTATCTCAAATATCTCCTCTTAGAATTGGTTTGAGTTTGGCCTTCTTGAATACTCTGAATATGTTTTTTTGGGCTGTAGAAATCTTCTACACGCATCCAAATTTCCCTAGTTGTTAGGAATCCCCTTACATTATTCTACCATAATTGTTGAAAAATCTAAGTCATTATGTGAGGCTGGAAGCTGACACTTTCAAGACGACCCTGTGAGAGAGGCCTTTAATCATGATTAGGGATTGTCGTTGATTGCCAACCACCCCCAATTAAAACCATAAATCTAGCCATTGTGCTTCAAAGGTTGTTGTTGAGTGACAGGGGAATAGTGTTAAACAAAGCCTCGTAACAGCTGACGGAGACACCTTTGGCTCAAGGGCCAGCTCGAACCTAAAGGCTGGTTGAGTTAGTTTCCTAGCATAGTTTTTGCAACTAAGGACTTCCTATGGGAAATAGGTACAACATTTGATGCCACTACCAGGGAGTAAAGTAACAAAGATATTTCTCTAGGGAGCAATAAAGTTTAGATCTATTTGTTGTGTTTGAACAAGCAATAGGCATTTGTGTTGGTTGCATTATTTTCACCTTGCGACCCCACTTTGTTGGATGGCGATTCCACTGGATTATCGATCCGACTCTTGTTTTGAAATTTCAGCTACCTTTACTGCTATGCAGGGTTTATTGATACTTGCAATCAGCAGTATATTTCTTTCCCTCTCATCCATGCTCAGGAATCTAAAATGTCTACAAAGGATGCAACTTTTAAAGTACACTTGTGAGTATAAGTTTTCTATGGGATTTCATGTTAATATTGTATATTTTCTTCTGATTTTCAGTTACTGGCAACTTGGTTGGTCAATAACTCCATTCCGCACTTGGTTACATTGGAAAGCATATTAAACCTAATAATGTAAAGATATTTAGTTCAGTTAGATAGAGGTGTCAGATTGATTAGCTACTTTCAAATTCACGGTGCAGTAGATCTACAATTGTTTCAGTTATATTTCAAGATTGCAGTATTATGTTTGGTTTGGTTGAGTGCAATGAATTCCAAGGGATTAAATTATTAACTCCATAGCACATGAATTAGGAACTATTGTACTTATTTCCACTTACATTGTCAATTGTTTCACTTCAGCAGTTTTCAAATTTCAGATTTTAGTGTGGAAGAGTATCTAAATTAGTGCAGGGATACGGTTGCATTTTACAGTTGTAGGTTCTAGGGTGCAGTAGCAGTGTATTGAAATGACACAATTGTTCCATGGGGATTGGTTATATTTCGACATAATATGGCAAACTAGTGGTTGGTGGTTTTATGGTATGATTCCATGACCAACAGTAAAGGCAACTAGTCTACTAGTTCTCTGCATCCTACAAAGGGAAGCAGTCCCCATTAGAGCCGATGTTGTAACATGATTAGTTTCCTTAATTTAAATTTTCTAATATAATAGTTTTTAGTAGTTTAGAAATAATAAATGGGTTTGCAAGAGTAAATGCACCCTCAAAATGTAAATTTAAGTTTCATTAGCTAGTTGATTTGGTTAATCATGCATTTAAACATGATTAAAATGATGTAATAAAGTAAAATCAAACATGGTTTACAAACCTCTAAGAACGAATTTTCAAAAAATGAAAGATGCTTTTGTTTATAACATCTTCATGTACAAAAACCTCTATCAGTTTTGTAACAACTATTATGGATTTGGAGATGCAAATGCATCTTTCAAGGGATGTTTTCCAAAAATTTCCTGTTTTAGTCACCTTTTTGCAGAGGATAGTGTGACTAAACAAAGATGAATATTTGGAAACTAGAAGAGGTTTTGGTTCATAAGGTTCTAGAAAACAAATACCTATCTCATGTTTCACACAAGTGTTAGGGGATAATATATACACTCTCATCATGGTTAACCTATTTTTTCGACTATCCAATATCATGTTTAAGCCACCTTTTTGCAGAAAATATTATGGATAATCAGAGATGATTCTTGAGAAACTCAGGGAGGTTTGTGTTCGTAAGATGCTCAAGTACAATAACCTACTTCAGATTTTACTCAGTGGTAAGTGTCTTGGTTGCCTCCTTCTAGTGCCATAAATGTTAACAATGTTGTACTTGCCAACATTCAAAGTGATCCCCCTCATATGTGGTCTTAATTAGACCTCACATGTTTGGTACATGAGCCCCATTTACAATATGCCCCAATTTCATTCTTCTTAAAGGTTTGCATTGGATTTTCTATCACCAAGAGAGAGGATCACATTTGTTTCATAGAAAAGCACGTATTTGTGCCTCATGAATGTTCGGTTGTAGGTGTGTTATGGTTCTTCTAGTGCAGAGGGAAAAGAATGTGAGCCTCTAGGTGAGAGGTAATAGTACCACCCTAGGGGAGACACATGCAAAGAAGAAGGATTCATCTAACATCCAGCGAAATATTCCATCAATATGCAACTATCGTTATAACCATTACAACACATTTTCAATATGGTAAGCATTGAAATAACAGAAATAGTTAAACTACTTAAGTAAAAGTGAAAAAACACATGAATCATAAATATTTACATAGAAATATTACAACCTTTCATAATCTTTGCATGAAGAACATGTTGGCTGCTAGGATTCAAACATTAATTAAATGTCCCAATACACATGAATTCAATGAAAACCACTTGCTCCAATATTGCAGTGTTGTAGCCGCCACTTTCTCATGCTTGTCTGACTTCCTATGGCTTTTGAAATTTCACATGAATCTTTAAATTTTTTACATGTCCTTTCAACTTTGACTTCATAATAGATTTTCAAATAAGAATTTACAATAATCCACAGAATTATATGAAACTTGATGACTTATGGCATGAAATTAAATGACACTGATGACATCAAATGCATGATAAAATGGAAATGTCAAGACATCCTTTGTTGTTTCTTTCTTTGTGTCTTCCTGAAGATGATCTCTTCTTCCACCTCCATATGGCTTAGTGATGAGGAGTCTTCAGTGTTATCAGATCTTGAGTAGCTTCTGCAAACTAATGTCCCTTTCTTCCTCATGATTGATCAACTTATACTTTCAACTACAGAGGTATCTTCTAGCATGGTCTCCTTATCCATCTCCTTCTTCATCATCTTTTCATATCATGATAGAGTAGCTTGTTGAAAATTGAGAAAGAAGTTCTTAATTTACCTTTTACCGAATTAATTAGGAGAAATTTGAATTTGAATTTGATAAATATAATTGGAGGTAGCTAACTGAGGTGACATGGCCTTTTCACTCGTTTAACTGAGTTCGTTTGAGATGGAGACACTTGAGTTATGTATAGTTATGATTGATTTCTATTTTCTAGCAATTAGGTCAAGTTAATTTGAGTTATTATGAGTTTAAATAATTCTAACTGATTAAGAACTAGTAGAGGATCGAGTAGCGGGGCATAAATTCATGTAATCTTTTAATTAACTTATCAACCATCCTAGAATAATTGATAAATGTAGATAGTTCGAGTTATCCATTTGATATTGGAGAGAAAGTTAAGTGTACTATCACTTGTATCATTTTCGAAGTTGTATAGGTGGTGCATGGATTCAGAGAAAGGACTAAAGGAATTGTGCAATTCCCAATGAGAAATTTCCCTAATTAATAGGGTGATAATTCTCTACTGAATAACATAATGAAATAAGAGCTTGGGCAAGAAAAAAATTGGCTAAGTATTGGCTAGGGTTAGTCTGTGAAGCTGCAATATAGATTATATTAGTGCGGAGGTTTCCGAGGCGTGAGCAAGTATTCTATTTCTTCTCTATCGGGAGTGGTTTTGAGTAGTTTCTTTACCTTGGATGAAATTATGAGCATGTGTGTTGAATCTTACCTAAGGTTTATGTTGTGATTTCATGATTGATTAGTTTCTTTCCGCTAATGAGTAGCATAGAATCATGTCTTTTGTTTTAGAAAATTAGATAATAATTTTGAATCTACAAGAAATTTCTATATGGTATCAAAGTAGGAATCACAATAGGAGACAAAATTTTGAAGTTGTCTTTACAGGTGAATCAAAATTGTAGGATCATTCTTCAAAGGTAGTAGGATGTATTTGTATGGACTTATACTCAAGTTTTCCGTTTAGGGTAGGTTGAATTATATTTCTTGGAGGGACATGATGGAGGTAGAGTTTGTTGATAATGGGCTGAAGGAATTCATAGATAATGATATTTCAAACCCTCCAACATTTGATGCTCGATATCTACTAGAATGGAAGAAGTGTGTAGAAAAGGTGAGGAGGATCATACTGTATTGAATGTCCCTAGGAAAGAGACTCCATATGCGATGTGGAAAGCATTGACAAACTTGTTTTAGAACAACAATGACCAACTAAATTTGGCACTAAAGGACAAGCTTTAGAATATTAAGATGGAAAAAGGGAGACAAAATACCACAATACCTAAGAAGGTTCACCCAATGTTGGGATGAACTTGGGAGTGTTGGTATTATGGTTGTAGTCTAGGTTTTAACCAGGTACAAAAATTACCTGCACAAGAATTTTAAAACACAGAAAAAAACAATGGGAGATCATAACAGATAAAACAAATATACACAGAGATTTTCCCCTTGATCCCAAAACCGGGACTACCAGCTTGATTTTTTGTTATGTTCCTTTCAATGTTACAATACATATTTATACATGCCGAAGCATCCAATACCATGGACCAGAAACCATCACATCCAAAACCATGGACCGAAAGCCATTGCGTCCAAAACCATGTGTGAAAATCATGCACAAAACCATAGGTAGGTCTGCCCAACCTAATATAGGGTGTAGAAAAAAAATTTCCTGGGCCGGTGCCCCAGACCCCTAGAGGGGGGCTACCTGCCCCGCTCAAACCCCCTATGACCCCCCCACTGTGCAATCGATGGAAAAAAGGGGGGGTTGCGTCCCCCTTCTAACCCCTTAGCTAACTATGTGGGCTAGTCTTGGAAAGAATATAACACAAGCCAATATGTAGAAGATGATCTACTAAGGCTATCATGTTTAGGCATTCTCAAGAGATAGCAGAGCTACCAAGATTCAGAAAATGGGAGAGAGAAGCTATGAAATTGGGATTGATTGTGGTCTGACTTGCTGCAAGATGAAATAAGTTAGAGCACCAAAGACGGAACCTCATATAAGCATGATAACGAGGATATGTGTGCCTTTGATATAATATGAAAGAAAGGGAATGGGAAGAAATCCTAATCCAAATGGGATTCCATTCCGGGAAGTAAGAAGAAAGAGCTGTCAAAGATCAAGTTCTTTCACTGTCATGAGATGTGACACGATGCCATGAAGTGTTCACATAACAATGTTAGTAATAATCTGTCAAGGGAAGTAGCATGTGAAGCATTGGCTTCCTAATTTAAATTGGAATTCACCCTCATTGCATGCATGAAAAGAACAATGATGGGTAGTGTGTGGTTTTGGAAAGTGGGGCTTCATTCCATATGATAGGAACAAATAAATTTTCACTGACTTGGAGGATAAGTATCTCCATATGCACATCAGGATGAAAGATTATGGAAGGTATAATGCAATAGATATTGGTACAATTACCTTTCATAGGGAGTATCACTCCCCTCTTAGGCCCCTTCTCCTTCTTTTCTTGGGAAATTCCTTAAGTCAAGTAATTTCTAGATGGATAATACAATACATTCAATAAGAAATCTGTGAGTAGAAGCATGATATCCACATATATTCTATCATCCTTATTCCTTAGCTTGGTGTTAAAATTACTTTTTGTTCTTCATGCTAATCCAATCAAGTATAAAAGGAAAAGGGGAAGATCAATTGTGAGAAAATCAATGTTAAATGTATATATAATCTTCTATGAACAAACAAACTCTTCTACTCTCATTAATTTAGGATCCCTATTCTACACATTGAAATAATGAGTTCCTATAAACAAATATATAAATAAAATAAATAAAGGTTGAAGAAGAGAAAGGCTTCCTATGTGGAGAAGTGAAGACAGTAACTTCCCCTAGGTACTAAACATGCATGCTGGCAGCGAAGCGATGTTTAAGTTCATGTAGTGACTCTGTTGTGGTACTGAATAGGCTTGGTAGAGGTACATAAATACCAAATATGAAAACTAAGAGTCTTAATATCTTTAGGTCATAACAATATACTACCCTTCTCTTGAATAAAGGGAATAATGAGTACTTCATCAATGACTATGTTAAGAGGGGAATCCAAGGAAATTTCCCTAATGAATCAATACATTCCGAAGCGATAAGTTTTCGATGAAATATGCCCCTAGGTAGGGAAGCGAAAATTCACCCAATGTGTTGCCAAGTGTTGTCGCTACTACAACACCCTCCAAAATTGCTATAGTCAAATTCTGGAGCCTACCTTCTAGTATGCGAAGTATCACTTTTGGTCATCAAGTATTTTTTTTATATTTATACACATGTTTCAAGTGTGCATGTTTCTTTCTAAATTTCTTTAGACCATTAAGAGTGGTGATAGAACATTTTGAAGCCATAGTACACTTTCTAGCCACAAAACAACACTTATGTGTCACAATTGCACATACTTTCTTTGTTTCATTTGCAAATTGTTTGTGAACTATAATTATCATGTATATTTCTTAGTCTTCCATCATGGGTAAGTTTCACTAATTATTTGAGATGTGTTATGCTTTATTACACCCCTAACGTACCGTGTTTTCCCATGTTTTATCCTCCTAGACCTAGACATTTTCTCACTGTTATAGACATATTTGGTCACTTCAACCCCAATATTATATGTCAATAAACTAGGGATATTCAACCCCTGAAAGAGTTGTTTCATACCCTAAAAGATCATGGTCAACTAATTACATCATTCCCCAAAAGTTCCACCTGAAAAGCCATCGAGAATTGGCATAAACTGGACCATACTGACTGCTCCACTGTCACAGTGCAATGCATGTTGACTTCTACACTAGCCAGGTGCGATGGATACTGATTCAGACCCTAACTTCTACACTAGCCAGGTGTGATGGATACTGATGAGGCCTTTTGTAGGGTGCGTTTAGCGAGGATGGACAAATGACCAAGACAATTTGCTAAGTGGATGCTCGTGGAATCTTCTAGAAACTTCTCCTATGACACTTGTCACTCTGAATTCGCCCAGGGATGAGTAAGAGATCCAAGAAATCTCCAAGTGGAATGACACTAATAAAAAACCCAAAGATGACTCACAACCTTACACACATCTATAAATGGATCCCTCATCTAAGAGATCTAGAGGCTGGAATATTGTGAATTGCAAGGAAGTGCTGATAGTTTGTATTTTAGAGAAGAGCTTTGTATTGTTGGTGTGATCTTGCTATTTCATGAGGTGAAGAGGGATTGATGTTGAGAGGATGATGCTGGATTAGACAACTGGGTTGTAATTCTCCCTTCTATTTAATAAAATTCTTCAAGTTTTCTTCCATATAATTGTGCACTTGTGAATGTTATTATTTTTGAATGCCATTGTATGTTCATTATACATCTGATTCTATAATGCTATGATGGTTCTTTGCTACTGTGTTTCTACTGGTACTCTTCAAGCGGGATAAGTACAAAGAGGAGTTGTAAGCTCTATCAAGGGAGAGAAAGATCAAGCAAAGGATCAAGTGGAAGTTCTAGGTTGGACCTCCCATCTTTCTCCTATATATTGTGCATAGAAGAAATCGTTGAATTACTTTGAACTGTTGTTTTTAGGGTAGCTACCAAACCTAGTGGGCCAGTCAATTGAAAAGACACTAGTTTTCCCAGAAACAAAATGGTGACTCCATTGGGGATCGAATGGATGTTTGTTTGTTGTTGTTGTTTGTTTTATAAACTATAGATGGAGCCTAAAGCCAGCTAGGTAGCCTTTGAACTGCTCTCGTGCTCCAATTGCATAGTAGATGAATACTGCTTCAGTCAATCTCCAGTTTAGTTTATAAATTAACATTTTACATACAAGCATTCTAGATGCCCTTTGGTAGCCCAGTAACCTCTCAAGATCTTGCCTCTATACTTTTCTCTTTACTTTCCATAATAGCTCAGCTTAACTCACTCAAATCAATTGCAATTTTGAGCCAAAACCCACTTCAATTGTAGTCCCTAGCCCATCGCATTATCTGTCACTATGAACCAATATGAATCTCACTTCTAGAGTGTAGTAGGTGTGATGCATCCCTATTTCTGTGAAGCCTAGGTGCGATGACTAATTGAACCTATTTCCATTCTTGAAATTTGGGGTTTTGTCCTTGTTTTCGGTTCTGTTTAGTTGATTTTCTGCTTATGAACAATACCTCATTACTGAAGCCTACTTACATCAAATAGATCAGCCTCCATTGATTAGGAATAGTAAATTTTTTTATTTATTTTCCGATCATTTACAATCCTTTGTCGAAAAGTTGCTTAAATCCATCTGTTGTTTTGGTACAAAAAGTGTCATAACTGTCGTTTTGTGTCAAAAAGAGAAGTGCCATTGAGTCTTCCTTCCCTGAAAAGTTGATTGAAATTTTCTTCAAGTATTTGATTTGATTTGTTAATATTTGTAGTGTTGAAAGCATTTTCTATTCTAAATTGAAAACTGTCATTTAGTATTCCTTTCTATTGTGAAAAAGAAATTGTCGAAAATGTCACTTTGAGTAAAATATTTCAGATCTTTGCTATACTTAGTTTTCCTTTTTTTGCATTTTTCACATTAAGGGGAATGGAAAGGAATACATGCATTTGCATTTGCATTTAATTTGTGTGTGAAAAATGATTTTGGAAAATTCACTAGAGTGTGCTCTTTTCTCTTTGTTTGAAAGAATTGTAATTTTCCTTTCCTAGTAGCTAGGATTTTCATTGATCAAAACAAAGAACGATTGTTTATCATTGTAGATTGAATTTTTTAGGAATTTCAAATCTACATCATGCGGTGAACCATTAAAAGGAAAAATTTAAACCAGATCAGCTCTAAAATAAATCTCAATGAACCTAACAATGCTTTTGAACCTAGCGCAACACGTCTAGAGGTCTATGCTAGAGACATGTTCCGGCGTAATAAAATATAGTAACTATTGTTTTCATCGAAGGTTGGGTGATTCCTTCTCCTTGATACGACAAGTGCTAGCATGGACTTGTGCTCCCCATACCGTCAAGTATATATTGGGAGACAGCAATAGGCTTATATCCCTTATCCATAGGAAGCCGTGTCTGCCGCCCTATCAATTGCAATGCACTGAGCACAACATTTGGGAAGATTGGCTGGCATACATAAGTCCTTGGTAATTTCTCTTTAATTTATCACCAAGGTGTATATTACAGTTTTGCAATTGTTTTGGTAATCCCTATGCCTAGATTTCCGGAGTAGTCACTTTCGTTCCTTTTCAACTCTTTAAAAGAAAAGGTCCATCTGAGCACTTGTCACTTCACACTCATTAAAAATCGAAGGGGACTAGAGTCATCTTTAGCTTTTTTTCAACTCTTAAAAACTGAAATGGCAAAGTTGTGTCAAATCGTTAATAAAATTAATTGAATTCAGAATAACATCATTTCCCCCTTAATTTTGAGTTGATCAAGTAATCCACAATCGTGGAAGAAAGTCAATCAAAACCCCGTCGTTCGTGGAGACTAGTGAGTCAAGTATCTTTGACTCCAGAAATGAAGCCATTCTAGCAAAACAGTCTTGTTTAACTGAGTCCAATTCATCTGGTTTAGTTGAAACTTTTGTTTCAACATTGTCAGAGGCTACAGTTATGTTTGGCTAATTTATTGACTAAATTAACATAATTATTTAATTACCAATCCGGGTTTGTAAAAATTGGACGCGAATCCACAGTATATGGACATCAGGTATAATCAAGTTTAGAAGATAAAATTTGAAGATTTAAAGAAGTACATATTACAATTTATATAAACCTATTTTAACAATTTCTAATTCATTTATGTAATATATGAGGGAAGAGCCTCCTAACTTAGGAGAACCAGGTTGTCCTTCCCTACAATACTACTTTCATGAAGATAAATCTAAGAGCACCAATTAACAATGGTTTATGATGCAGAGGATGTAAAAGAAGAGGCTCCTAACTAAGGAGGTCCAGATTTTCCTTCTTCACAATCCTACTATATCACAATCACCATTGCTTCAAACCAGAAATGCAGAAATAACTTCAAATAAGAAATGGAAAATGAAATTTAGTTTTAGTTCAAGATCAAATAGAACAGGAATTTAACTTAAATTCATATGTGTCCCTTCATATGTAGACTAGAATTAAACCAATATTCATTCAACATTCATCACACATCTAAATACATTTGAAACAAAAACTAATCTATGAAAACTATGAAAATTGAACCAGGAAGTGCACTTAGCTTGGTGTGGGGACCCTCCACGCTTGCCTTTCACACTTGAAGAAATCTCAGCTATAGCAACTTCAGTAAATCAACCAAACATGAAAAACAAATTGAAATGAAATAGGTTCTTCAAATTACCTTCAAACTCCAAAGTGTCTCAGCATAAAACTATACAAAAGTTACATATAAATTACATACTTAAGCCATCAAAGTCTGGGCTTTAAATAGAGGTTTTGTGAAACAAACTACTCATTTCCACATATTTAAGTTGAACTCATTTAATTCATCCTAAGAAATATGGTCAATCCCATAAAATCTCAAAACTACCCTATTTCCTAGGGATTTTCTCATGACTAGTCATGTTTGACCAGGCTTGACCGGGCCTAATAAAGGTTGTTTTGACCGAACCAAGTGGAGTTAGTTCAGTCCTAGTTCCCAAGCTTTCCATTCATGCATCCAGCTCGAGCTCAGGTTTCCTACAAATAGGTCATCCACATAACTACTACGGGAATTTCTGATTCAGTCCAAAATTGCACTTGAAACTCAATTTTCATAAAAACCTCTAGAAATTGCAAAATTAAAATTAAACACCTGAATATGCATAAAATACATGAGAATGAGATGGATGTGATGGAAAATGGATGGAAAATATAAGGATTAACATACATGAGAATGAGATGGATGTGATGGAAAATGGATGGAAAATATAAGGATTAAGTAATTTATCTTAAGAAAAAATAGACCAAAACTGAGGGCCAACATCTCCCCCTTGTTGATCTTCAAGCATGTCCTCATGCTCGCTTCTTCCTTTCGAATTTTTACTTCTCTATGCTGACTGATTTGCTGATGTACTTTTGGCTCTCTCCCTTGAAGATGAAGGTTTCTCTTGAGCTACCTATAAAAGAATATCTAATCCTTCATGTACTTCTTCTCTTTTCTTGTAGATGACATTATTTACCTATAAGTGGAAAAATTATGGCTTGGGCTATGTATTCTGGAGTGATGGGAACAAGAATGTCTCTGATGTGTGATGAGGTTTCACCATCAACATACAAATTCAAAAACTTTACACTATTCCTCATCTGATGATAAAATGCCAATATATCGTTCTAGATGAGCAACTTCAGAGAAGACAACAAATAAAACTTGAATTTTCCAATACATTCTAACACAGGATTCATGTCCCTCTCAAATTATCAATATCAACAATTTTACTCAAAGGAACCAATGTCATGTTGCCCTTACATCTCACTAAAAGAAGCAAATTTTTTATGTCTAAGCATTCACTTTCAATTTAGCCATCGGTTTACCCACACAATTTACAAAATTGGGGCAAAAGAACCATAAAAATATCCCAAATAGAAATAAATTCGAGAAAAATGCCCACGGGGAGCTTCCCTAGGCTCGTTCTGAAGAAAACCCATGTTTTCGTTTTTTAAATTTCATTTTATTTTACTCAGAAAAAGGCAATGAAAAATAGTGGCTTTCAAAAATCGAAATGCCTTTCTGGGACTGAATAAAATTTCAGGATCATTCAATTTGAAATCAATTTCTCTCTTCAAATGCTTATTCACTATCCTGCTTATCTCTTTTCTGATGCCCTTGATAAAGAGATGAGACTAATCCTAAAAAATATGAACTTACTGCTTCCATAAACACAATCATCATGCAGTGATTCTGCAATGATCTAAGCTCACTGTGTGCAAAAATTTTCAAAGAATGGCACACTGTATATATGTCAACATTCATCAAATAACTCATGAAATGGCTTCACTACATATATAAAATTTGTGAACTACATTTTTTAAATATGAATGAGGAAATCATATTTTTTAAACGATATGTGAGCTACAACAAAGTCAATTAAACCCTCTATATATTTCTCCAGCAATTATAAAAAGTCTCTGCTCTTTCAGAAAACAAAATTGATTTATACTTTGTCTTTTAAGAGCTCTCTCTTAAATTGAAATCAAATTATTGAAATGAACAATTTTCACAAATCTGAATATTCGTTTTCAAATTCACCTTCTGCGCCTTCTCAGAAATTGAATGCTAGAGATTTACTCAAGGTAACCACTGCACGCAACATAACCACTCATTCATTCACTACCTTTTGAGTAATTGATTCTTGGAAAATTAAAATCAACATACAAGGCAATCATAATTATGCTTAGCTACATAATATTCCTCAAAAATCGAAATCTAGAAAATAAAATCATTCTTCTGTGCCTTCAATTTCTGTGTTTCTCTCTTCGGCTGTAAAAACGAGTTTTTTGCTCTGATAAAAAAAAATTTCTCTCTGTATACAAAGATCTTAAAAACATTTTGAACATGTTTTCATTACTTCTTAACTCATAATTCAATTTCTGTTCTTGCCAAAATTCATCAAAAATCCCCTCTGTTTCGAATTTTTTTCACTGTGCACATAGATGAAATGGATTTACCCATACAAACCATACATGGATGAAATTCATTTTGCCTACTGTGTGTAAAAAGAAAGAAGGAAAAATTTTGTTCTCTATATGTATAAAAACCAAAATCGAAAACTCTCTATTTTCACAACCATGCATGAGGAAATTGTGTGATTACCTGATCTTTGATTAACAATAAGAAAAATTGTAGAGATTTCTAGAAAATGGTTGTTTCCCCATGTTAAACAATACAACTTCAATTAAAACACTTCTCTCAGCATTTCAAAATCTACAGGTGGGAGCATGTGGCAGTGTGTATCTATGGTGACAAATCCTTAACTGAAGTGGTATTTTCCATAGTATGACAGCGCTTAATAAAATCCAGAGTTTAAATATCCTTGTAATCCTCTAGTTGTTGATAAATTTATGGGATTGACTCTTTCCTGCCACTTGTGAAACGCTTGGGATTTTCTAGACAGAACGGTCAGCTTGTTGATTGGTGGCAAAAATAGAAAAAGTCATTAAAATGACAGGTAGTTCTTGCGAAAAAAAAATCGGTGATCATGATCCCGATTTTAGCTCTGCGATCTTCTTCAAAATCGAAGAAAATCAAATTTTGTCTTACCTGAAATTTCCACGAGATTCTGGGCAACCCACTGGTGCTATTTACCTACTTATCTCTCCATGGACTCAGCATGCTATTTTTACCCTTACCTCCACTATCAAAACGTTTTTCTTCTTTCAATCGTATGCCAATGCCATCTATCGTTTTCCTGAGCCTCTCAGTGGTTGTGATGGCAACAAATTTATGGTTCCGAGCTTCAACAATGGCAGAGATCTTCTTTGCTAAATGCATAGGGTTTATTTCTTTGCTGTTTTGACTGTTTCACTTATTTGGTTGTTGTCCTTTTGGTTGGTATTCTGTGCATAACCATTGAACTGCTGAATGGAGCTGTGTATCATTATTTTCACCATTTTGTCGACACCTTTTGCATTCATATTTGTTATTATGACTTTAGCGCATGTTATATTTGATTTATTTGAAGCTGTCCTTCCATTCGGTCATGGCTTGACCTTTTGCATACTCATTTATTATTTCGTGACTACCAATATACCTTATGATTCATGGCTGTCCTCCAATCCATTGGCTTATCCTTTGACTGTCATATATATTGCTTTGCTGCTATGTTGATTGCTTCCATCATGGCTACCACCGTATTTCTTTCTGAGTACTGGTTTATTTTTGTTATGCATTGTTTTGATTGCCATGTTAATTGCGTAAAGAAAATAAATTCCATAATACTAATGTTCAATTCCTACGACTGTCCCTTCAAACATTATCACTTAAGTTTTCAATGCATTACCATCGGCTTACCATAATAACTATATTATCATAAGGCTTGGTATAATAACCTTGCACCATCAAATCGTATTTTCATAAAGTTTGCTATGATAATATTGTATTACCATTTCATGCACTATGATATATTTAATACATTAATCATTTCGATTTTGTATTTTATTGAAATATATTTCATAATGTGCACATCCATTATGTTTTACAAATTCTCTTTAATTTTGAAATGACCATTTAGGTCATGTTTAAAATAATTTCCCATAATACTAATGTTTTATTTATGGTGCAGGTTTTGACTTGTTAAATCCTCATTTTGATCTCTTTTGCTTTATGGAAAAATACTTAGGGTTATATACTTAGGGTTAGGGTTATGAAATGAATATGGAATGTAGGAAATAAATATAGAATGGACATAGAACTAGGTATAGGATAATGGGTATACGATGAGTAAAATGCAATGAATGCATGTAGGTATTAACTCAATTTTAACAAAGTTTAAAAATTTCTACAACAAATTTGAATTTACAAGAGCAAAATTGTGCACTTACTATACTTGTACTTCCCTGATAGTATTGGATGAATGTCGATGTTCTTTAACAATATTGGATGAAGTTGTCTTGACCGAATATCATAGATAGATAGAAACATAGAGCTTATTTATGCTTCCTGTTCTAGCATCCTTCATTGATTCTGGTCCATTGATTGTTGATGTCATTCAGGTTCCTCTGCAATTGATTCATAATAACTCAGGTCCCTTCTGTCATATACATTTTTAATGCAATATATACATGTTTTTACTAACATTTTAGGTCCCTCTGCAATTGATTTCAAAAATATTTCAGGTCCCAACTGCCAACAATACAAGTTTCATCATCAATTCACCTGCACAACTAAGTTTCTTTTTGCGAACCTCCCCCCTTACTGATGGGAATACTTGTCCCCAGGTGTTGTTTATTCTGGAGGATGATTGTTATAAACTCAAACTGAAGAAATGGTAAAACAAAATAGAGAATTCATATTGGCCAAACAAGTTGTTTCCCTATATGACTTCGAGTTTGTATTGTGCCACTTTCGTGGATTTTCACAACCAAACTCCTTTATTATTTTTGACCTTTTTCTATTTTTTATTTTTTCTTTTCTGGATGGAGGTGGGGTGTAATGGAGTAGGGAAGTATGAAAATCTTATGAAAATAGGTTATATTGAAGTCATGATTTAGTAGTAAGTCTGGGCTTCAACATGCATGGTCATGGAGCTTAACATACAGTATGGATGATGGATCAAATCATGAAAAATATGGCTTATGAAAGGCTTCTTTAGATATTGATGTGACTTGACATTGTACAGAACTTGACTGCTTCTTCTGATGATTAGCTTCATGTCTTTTTTCCTTCATCTCGATCATGTTGTAGGGTTTGTTGATGTTGGTGCTCAACATCTAAGAGAAAGCTTCAAGAGTTTGAGATTCGTTGAATGAACTCAAAATCAGGTGAATTTTCATTTTTCTTTGACTTGAACATTTGTATTCACATTCTAGAATATGAATTTGACTTTGAAAATTACTTCATTCATGGAGTTCACTCCTTCATTCTTCCGATGACCTGCAAAAACATAGCATTTGTCTGCAATACAACATTAGATGATGGAGGAAGAGAGGTGTACAGTCTCTCTTCTTCCAATATTACAAGCATTGCTTAGAAAACAAGTCAAAATATGATAGACAAACAAAATGCATTTATTTACCCCTTGAGGAATGGTAGCCAGCCTAGAGCTCCTAGCGGTATTTTGTTTACAAAATATTCGTTTTATATACAATTAGAGTCATTACAAAGCCAAGTTGAAGTGAATTCATATTTCTACCTCCAGTATAAAAATGTTTTCAAAATGGTTTAAAATGATATGGTAAAAATTATTAGGAGTGCCATGTTTGATAGAGTTGCTTGTTAAGTTTTAACTAGACCAACAGTCACTGTTTGAAGTGTAAATTTTTCGATAAAGCTTGGATCAATATGATTCTGCTTGGAGATTAAATTAGATTCATTTTTGTATTTTCTTTAGAAACAGGTTTTAAAAATTCTTAGGCTTGATATCAAAAAATTAGTGATGAACAGACCTAGGAGGCAGAGTTTTACTATGCTGGTTTGAAGACATGCAGTCACTAAATGTGGCATAACATTTTCATTTCACCTCCAAATGGGATGATTCAAATTGTGTATTAAACTAAACTTGAATATATATATCCCATATCAACAGATTTTGAAAAGAATATGATTTAGTATTTCAAATGTGCCAATGAACAGTCAAGACCTAGAATTGTCACCATGCAGATTTTTTGACAAGCAGTCAGTATTTCAAGAATAACATTTTCATATGATATCGGATTGAAGTGATTCAAATTGATTTTGAAACTAGATTCCAAGTGATATCTTTCCTGTGAATTTCGGATAACAATGTTTCCATTAGACACCTCAAATATAGGTTGTACTAACTCTGTCCTCACATTTCATTTGAGACCTAGTTTTGATTTTGATCACATTTTTATTTGTGACATAAATTGAGAACTTCAAAATGGATTCCAAAACTAGATTTCAAGAGATATTTAAAAAAAACCACGATATCAGAATGATCCTATATGGTTACCCAAAATAGACTTGTTCTTAATGCATTTTTCCATGTAGTCCTTTCAAATGAATACTCAACAATGATTTGAAGAAATAGTTTGAAACAAATTTATTATGGAAGTTTTATTGTGAATTCATTTGACTTGTTTATTTATTCTATTCTATCCTATTCTATTTTAGAAAATTAATTCATTCTCTCAAGTATAATAGAATTTCCAGTGCATCCATTTTCGTAACAAGATCATAAGTAAACTCATATCCAAATTTGAAAAATATACTTTAATGAATGTTTGGACATGAAAATTTATCTGATCATAAAGATTTGATGAGAAAGAATGTTGAAGAATGGTGTAGTGTTGTCGCATGTTATTTAACATCATTTTTTTAGATCTTGTCGTTGAAAATGGATTTTGTAGTTATTTTTTTGATTTTATGTTTTTTTGGGGGGTTTCGTTTTGGAAACCTAATTTTAGCATCTCTGTTTGTAGGCATAAAGAAACATAACTAAGAGAAATGTATACTAACTAAATTTTTTAGTGTTTTTGTTTATCTTCTATTTGACTATGCTCATAATTTCCTCCCTCGCAATGGCACCAAAATTTTGACCTAGTTTGTTGACTAAATTAACACAAGTATTTAATTATCAATCAGGGTTTGTAAAACTTGCAGGCAAATACACAGTGTATGGACATTAGACATAATCAAGTTTAGAAGAGAAAATTTGAAGATTTAAAGAAGTACATATTACAAATATAAACATATTTTAACAATTTCTAATTCATTTATGTAATATATGAGGGAAGAGGCTCCTAACTTAGGAGAACCAGGTTGTCCTTCCCTACAATACTACTTTCATGAAGATAAATCTAAGAGCACTAATTAACAATGGTTTATGATGTAGAAGATGTAAAAGAAGAGGCTCCTAACTAAGGAGGTCTAGATTGTCCCTCTTCACAATCCTACTACATCACAATCACCATTGCTTCAAACCAGAAATGCAAAATTAACTTCAAATAAGAAATGGAGAATGAAATTCAATTTTAGTTCAACATCAAATAGAAGGGGAATTTAACTTAAATTCTTGTGCGTCCCTTCATATGTAGATTAGAATTAAACCAATATTCATTCAACAATCATCACACATCTAAATACATTTGAAACAAGAACTAATCTATGAAAACTATGAAATTGAACCAAGAATTGCACTTAGCTTGGTGTGGGGGCCCTCCACCCTTGCCTTGCACACTTGAAGAAATCTTAGCTATAACAACTTCAGAAAATCAACCAAACATGAACAAAGAGTTGAAATGAAACAGGTTTTTCAAATTAGCTTCAAACTCCAAAGTGTCTTAGCATAAAACTATACAAAAGTTACATATAAATTACATTCTTAAGCCGTCAAAGTCTAGGCTTTCAATAGAGGTTTTGTGAAACAAACTACTCATATCCACCTATTTAAGTCAAACTCATCCAATTCATCTCAAGAAATATGGTCAATCCCATAAAATCTCAAAACTGCCCTATTTCCTAGGGATTTTCTGGTGATTAGTCATGTTTGACCAGCCTTGACTGGGCCTAATAAAGCTTGTTTTGACCAAACCAATTGGAGTTAGCTTAGTCCTAGTTCCCAAGATTTCCATTCATTCATCCATCTCGAGCCCAAGTGTCCTACAAATAGGTCATCCACATAGCTATTACGAGAATTTCTCATTTAGTCCAAAATTGCACTTGAAACTCAATTTTCAAAAAAACTTCTAGAAATTGCAAAATTAAAATTAAACACCTGAATATGCATAAAATACATCAAAATGAGATGGATGTGATGGAAAATGGATGGAAAATATAAGGATTAACTAATTTTTCTTAAGCAAAAATTGACCGAAACTGAGGGCCAACATCTTATGGAGACTAGCGAGTCAACTGTCTTTGACTCCGGAAATGAAGCCATTCTGGGCAAAACAATCTTGTTTTACTGAGTCCAATTGATTTGGTTTAGTTGAAACTTTTGTTTCAACATTTTCAGAGGCTACAGTTACTTCGATCATTTCTGGTACATCTTCCTTTAGAGAAGAAGTTCTGCAATTACAACAGGACATTAGAACTGATCCTAGTGTAACGATAGACACTTCCATACCTGAAACAACTCCATCTAGAGTTGATCCAGAGACTGAAGTTCACTTACCTGAGCATCTGGAAGTTGAGTTCCAGAATTCAGAAGGTGTCACCCCTCTAGTATCATTCATTACAGAAGCTATACCTTCCTCGGCTCTAGAAATATTTTACGGACCTCACGGTCTACCTCTTCCACCTGGACAGATTACTATAGAGGAGATAGGAGAGGATCCTCCATGCAGTACCGTGTTACATTTTGGAACTGTGATTCATCTGTATCCTTCTACTCCTAAAGTTGGTTCTTTTAATCATCCTTCGTCGCAAGTTCCTGTCAAATCGCTAAGAAATCTTTTGGATAGACTAAACATGTCTGATAAACCATCAACATCTAGGACTATGTCATTTAGTACAGCTACAATAGAACTTCTGGTTGCCATTCCTACAATGTTTGATGGCATACCGTTTGTCCCGGCGAGTTATCAATCACTAACTCGAGTCCACTTAGTGGTTTTTTCAACAACATGGTCACCTCCTATTTATTCATTTGAAGTCCCATATGGTATTTCTTATGTTCAAACTCAGCAAATTGATCATGCAGGCCAGTGTCAATTTGGGCAGACCAGTCTTCAAACACTGATATATCATTTGAACACTAGACTACCGGCATATGGAGGGCAGTATGTTTTTTCATTGTTCCCTCTTGGAGAACAACCATATGAGAGTTTACAACAAAATTCAGGTCAAACTGGAATTACATCAAGCAGTTGGTACCAATACTGCCTCAACAACCAAGGGTTGTATATTCAATGCAATCAATCCAACCTGTGTTGAATATTTCCAGTACACCCGCTATTGTGACTGTGTCACATGTACAAGCACTGCCTATTGTGTGTCAAACTCAAGTATCTCAGGTTGCAATACAATAGCCTCTTGTCTCTACGACTCAATCACAACCTCAGGTTAGTGCTTCTTTACGTGGAATGACTCAGGCTCAAATGGGTATTATCACTCCACATCTTGGTCAGGCTTCTAGTATTGGGCAACAACAAATGGTCCAACAACCATGGCTAGTACAATACCAACAATTGCAATTCCAGCAAACCCAACCTCAGTTTGAGCTTGGTCAATATCAAACATACCGAGGGCCTCAGCAACAATGCTTTGTAGGTAATGGGTAGCCACATTTTCAAAATGGTTTTCAACAACCACACTATACTAGATATGTCCAAAAACATTATGAAAGTTACCAACATCAGATACATTATGCTGGTACGCAAAGACCTATTGCTCAGGTGATTCCATCTTATCGTGGGTATGCTTCACCTAACATGAATCAACAGTTGCCTTTTGTAGCAACTCTAGAATTACCAGATTTGAACTGGCTAACAAATGATCCAATTTCGTATGCCCCTTGGTCACCAGTGATTCCTCATAAACTTCCCTCCGATATTCCTAAATTAAATGGAAATCCAGGAGAAGATCCATCGAATCACGTAATGAATTTTCATTTGTGGTGCTCATCTATCACCCTGAATGATGATTATATTAGGCTTCACCTTTTCCAAAGAACACTAACTGATTTGGCAGCGAAATGGTATATTTAATTGCCTAGAGCTTCATTTGATAACTTCAGCGGCCTTGCCACTACTTTTCTAACCCACTTTTAGTTACCCATAAGGTACGAAATGGGAACAAAACTTCTCACCAACTTTAAATAGACCACGGCCACTCACATATCTTATCATATTCATGAGTGGTGACGTCATCCACGAATGGTAAAGATGGATGTTCCTGATCAGCTTTTAGCTTAGTGGTTTATTAAGTCCTTATTGCCTTCTATCACTGAAGACGCAGTGAAAGCAGTTGTCACTGAAGAGCAAGTCATTGCTCGTGCCCAATATTTAGACTTAATCTATACTCAGTTTAGCACACTCTACGACAAAATTCTTGACACTCCTAGACCAGAATTTTCCATTCCTCCCCCTCCTAAATCGGAAAGGGACTCTCATGCCGGTGATGGCGTGATCGGTGCCTCAAGCATGCAAACCGCAAAGGCTCCATCTGGTAAAGCCCTTGCAGTTTCTAGTAAAAAAGCAAATGACAAACCTCTTGCCTCGGAGATTAATTCCATGTCATATGACAAGGGAAAGGATCCAAAGAAACAACTGGGCAAGAAGAAAGGGAAAAATAATAAGAAGAAACAGGAGAATTGAACTCCTGAAAAATATTCTGAGAACCCTACTGAGCAAAAGAAACCTCATTTTTCATGTTACATATGTGACGAGGAGCATTGGACAAAGGATTTTCCACATCAAGTTGAGATTGCAATATTTTTAAAGACTTAAAATACCTCAGCAATGTTGACTAATCCATTTCCAAACCCAGAAACTAATCTGGTTTCTATTGATCATGCTTCCACATCACAATTGTTTATGCTATCCATCTCAAAACAAGAAAATGATGCTTTGGTATCAACAAGGAATAAAGATTATGGGAATCCATCATTGTCAAACAGCCATGCTACAGATCAACCTGGCTGTTCAACAACGACTTTGCTAGAAGTTGTTCCACCCATTATCCTGAATTAACTATAAAGCCACCAAAAGGGAGTAGTACATAAATCTACATTTAATCCTCATGCTCGAGCCACATAGACTTATAATATAGTGGAGGATCTGGCTCAATCGCCATATGCTATGTCGACACTTGAAGTACTGCACAATTGCCCCTCCCCAAAGTAGGCTTTGTATCATAAGCATTTCACCTGACATCAAGATTTATGACTTCATGCTTTAGGGGTGTTCCGGGAAAACTAGTGTCTATTTAGAACTTCTAGTCCCACTAAGACCAGTAGCTATCTTAAAAACAAACAGACTAAAGTCACTTCCATTTTCCTTTACAAGAGATAGATGAGAAAGAAGCAAAGAGTACCAACCTCAGTCTTTCGCTTGGCTCCTTGCCTATTTCCTTTCCCTTCAACAGAATCTCACCACTGTTTCCTTACTTGTCCCGCTTCAAGGAGCACCTGTAGAATCACAGCAGCATAATACCATCAAAGCATAGAGATCTATCACTGTAAAAAACATAGGATCAGGTATATATTGACCATAAAAATGCATACATGAACACAATATTTAGAGATATACACGAATATGGACGAAAACTCAAATAGCTTTATTGATAAAAGAAGTAGAAGAGAGGATTACGACCACTTGGTCTGACCCAACGCCATCCTCCCAGCTTGAAAGCCCTCTTCACCTCATCCAAAGCAAGATCACCCAACAATGTCTTCAAAGAGAAAGTAAGAGCATTTCCTTTCTAATCACAAAATTCCAGCCTCCACATCTCTGGGATGAGGGATCCATATATAGATATTTGCAGAGGGTGAGTCAGCTTTTGGGATTTTGATTAGTGTCATCTCTCTGATAGTTCTTCGTTCCACTTGGAGATTTCATGATCTCTTACTCATCTTTGGGCGAACTCAACGAGGCAAGTGTCAAATGAGCAACTTCTAGAAGATTCTCATGGTTTCCACCTAGCAAACTGCTTGTGCCATTTTTCTGCTCTCGCTCATCGCACCCTACAGAATGGCTTTCTAGTATGCATCACACTTTTGCATGTGGCAAGAGAGATGCATCACACCCTTTGCACTGGGCAGTCTGTATGGTCCTGCTTTGACTAGTTATAAGTGGTTTTTCATGGAAAACTTCTGGGAGATGATGTAATCAGCTAACCTTGCTCCTTTAGGGTATGAAACAACACTTTTAGGGACTTATTATCCCTTGGTTTATGGATCATAGGCCTTTACTTATAACTCCCAACTTTGTCAAGTGTAATATCGGAGTTAAGCAAGGTTGCCCTCTCTCCCCTACCCTATTTGGAATTTACATTGACAAGTTCGAAGGTTATTTAGAGGATGTAGGATGTGTTAGCACGATCATAGCTAGGATAGTCATCATCCTTCTTCTCTATGTTGACAATATTGTTCTCCTCGCAAGGTGTCCATCTAATCTTGATAAGCAACTTAGGCTTCTTAAGGATTTCTGCTCTACCATGGGTATGATTGTTAACACTGAAAAAACAAAAGTTATGATTATCAAGTCCAAGAAGGCCACCCACGCTAATTTTATGTATGACAATAATAACTCGGAGGAGGTGTATTCTTACAAGTACCTAGGAAGTAATATTCATCACAAGCTCAACTGGAACTATAGCACTGAGAAAAGGATTAATGGGGAGTGGAAGGCTTACTTTGGTCTTAAGAATAATTGTAAAATAGCGAACCTCATAATGTGGGATAAAAAGAAGTTCCTCTTTGAAACTTTAGTCACTCGTGTTATCTTATATGGATGTGAGGTTTGGGGTTGCAACATCTCTAGAGAATCATAGAGAAAGATTGAGAAAATCCAGAAGCGCTTTATAACGTATAACATAAAATTAAAAGAAATACAACTTACCCTATTCTACTTATAGAAGTAGGTATTTCCCCTATCGAGAGCCTAGCTATGACTAGGCTTTTGTTGTACAAGCACAAGCTCAATAACATAGGAGATCATAGAATTCCTAAGCTAGCTCTACATTCCAGAAAAAACCAACTAAGGCTCAAATGGGGGTGGTATAAAGACACGAGGGCCTGGTTAAACCATTGGGAGATCAGTGAGAATGATGCATTGAAAAACATTAATAACATTAAAAATATTGTTACTTCTAAGTTCGAAGAAAAAATGTGGTGTGAAAAAGTTTTAGCAGTTAAAAGAAAATTAAGTTATTATAAGAAGGTCATCAACCCCACCCTAGAAGATCAAAAATATCTCTCTATTTTAGCTAGCTCAAAGAAGAAAATTAATATAACGAAGATTAGAACGAACTCTCATGAGCTCCATAGTGAAACAGGTCGTTGGGCAGTTCCTAAAACACCATGGATGGAAAGGATCTGCCATCTCTATGAGAATAGGAACATTGAGGATGAAAGTGACTTCCTCTTAGAGTGCCCCATCTTAGTTTCATAATATTTGTTGCGATACTGACCTTTCTAGCCTTTTACGATGTCAAAATTATAGTGAGCTTGGGAGGCTTCTCTCCAAACTTTTTGAGCATAGAAATCAAATCTTAAATCAATCTAAGTAATTTTTTTCCTTAGGTCCAATAGACCAAAGTTTGGTCTCAGTGGACATTAACCATCATCATCATCATCATCATCATCAACATTCCCAAGCTAAGATAGAATTATAAAAAATCAAAATGATTATAAAAATGTAATGTTTTATATTTATATTTCATACTCGCGAAATTAAAAAAAGTTTTTAACATTTAGAACTTAATAATATCAATGGTAACTTATTCTCATTTGAACCCTTAAAATAGTAAATGATCCATAAAACCTAAAACTCACTATGCAAAATACATACCCTCAAAAGTGTAATTTTAATATGGCACTAGCATAACTCCTATTTGTTTCCATGATCATTTGACCATGCTTTTCAAAGGGAGTGTCCATGGAACTTATGACCATCATTATTCTAAGTGGGATATTACAATGGGAGAGGAATGTGAATGATTCATGAAGATGAGGCTGATAAGATGGCTAAATGATGCAAAAAAGGTCATTTAGAAGCTTAGTATTTTCTTTTTCGTGAAGCCACCAACCACATGATGATGTTGCTTGTCAAGGGTGTAGAAATTCTAGTAAAATCCACAATATCCAAGAGGAGGAGGCTAGAAGAGTGTCCATTATGCCCATTCCTTTGTCTTCAGATTAATTTATTTCTACCATCATACACTCGTTGGGGCTAAACTCATTGGTATCTAATATCTAACTAATATAAACATCTATATCGGAAATGGGTTGCACAAATTTCAATTCCTTAAAAATGAAAATTGCATAGGATGGTGTAGATTTCATTAAGTTGGAATATTCTTAGTCTTAATAAAAAAACAAGTAGGTGTTCATGGTGAATTTTAGACTGTAGGTGTGTTACGGTTCTTCTACTATGGAAGGAGAAGAATGTGGGCTTATAGGAGAGAGGTAATAGTAGCACCCTAGCAAAGACTCATGCGAACATGAAGGAGTCATCTAACATCCTCCAGAATATTCCACAAATATGTGATCATTGTTACAACCATTACAACGCATTCTCAATATGATAAGCACTAAAATAACCAAAATAGTTAAATTACTTTAGTGCAAATGAAAACAAATATGAAACATAAACATCTATAGATAAGTCTTTCAAACATTCATAATCCATGCATGAAGAGAGATGGGTACAATTAACACCACTTGCTCATGCCTTATGGGAGAAGAGAAGTTGAAAAGTCCTTCGATTGTACAAAGGGGACATATATCTAATAAATAGGGTGATCCTTCACCTCACTTCTGACTCTTGGACTACCATTGTGATTGTTTGACTTCGTATAAATTTTCAACTTTCATATGACTCTTTACATTCTTTACCTATCTCTTTCAATTTCACTTCCCAATACATTTTCAAATAAGAATTCACAATAATCAACAAAATTATGTTGCAAATGATGACTCATGATATGACATGACATGGCATTGATGACATGGTAATGTCAATTGATTCTTTCTTCTTTATTTCTTTGTGTATTCTTGAAGATGATCTTTTCCTCCACCTCCATATGTTTTAGAGATGATGAGTCTTCAATGTTATTATATCGTGAGCTATTGTCACAAACTCATGTCGATTTCTTCCTTCCCATTGATCAAATTGTACTTTCAACTACAAAGGTATCTTCTATCATGGTCTACTTCTTGATCTCCTTCATCATCATCCATTTAGAGCATGATAGAGTGCTTGCATAGGAATAAATCAGCACTTTATCTATCAACTCGAAAAGTGGAAATGGCTTATTCCCATTTCGTAAAGTAGTCCACAGCAACAACAATGAAATTGTTTCCATCAGAGGAAGTGGGGTTATAAGTAATGAAGTTGATGACCCATCTAACAAAGCGGCCAACATAGGTAGCTGTTTGAAGAGGCGCGGGTGGTGCGAACATTTTATTGGTAAAAATTTGACATGGATGACAATGTTGGACTACGTTAATACAATCTTTAAAAAAGGTTGGCTAGTAGTATCCTACGTGATTTTTTTCTAGGTGGTAGCCATGTCACAAAGATGACCACCACATGCCCCAGCATGGCATTCATTTAGAATATTTTTGCCTCGTTACATGTAAGAAAACATCGAAGAACTAAGACAATGCCACCATGATGTAGAGTATTTTTCAACACTATGTAGTGCCTCGCTTGGTGGCGGATGAAGTGATGGTCGGGTGTTGATAGATCTTAGCGGGAAAATTATGTTTTGAGGTAGAAAAAAATGTCTCCATACCAAGGATATACATATTCATCTAGTAGAGGATCATGGGATACCTCTGTTATATGGTATTATTATTGAGAGCATACAAAGGGAAACCACTCTATATTGTGGATGAAAAACATCCTTAACAGTAAAAATGGTTGTAAAATAGTGTTGATCTACAATAAATGATAGAAATAAAACCTGCCAATGTCTTGATCTATTAAAAAAGGATAGTTACACAACCAAATTGAATAAGAAAATAAGAAGAAATAACTCAAGTAATCTAATGGGAACGAGATATAAAGAATATGTTTAATTAGATGACAATTGTGAAGGGAACAAATAATGCTACTAGTCTCTTTCTTCTCTATAATGTGTAAACCAAGCAAACAGAATGTTTGTGCTCCATGGGAACTCAAAAGAAAAAGGAAAATGGTGAGCGACAATGATGATAACAAAAGCAACAAAAATGAGTGCAACAATGAAAATCATCAAAAGTGAAGAATGTATGTAAAACCTTCCAATTTATAAAAGGATATTAGGTTGTTCTCGAATAATGGAAAAAAATGTATATTATTAAAAAAATTCTAGAATTAATCGTTTGGAATATTTTATTATATTTGGTTGGAGGGAAAAAGCATTTAAATTTGTTAAATACTTTTATTTTGAAATAATAAATAAATTATTTATTTATGATCTCAAGGAATGTGGTTAAGGAATAATAAACAAATAATGATTTGTTTAAGTATTCCTAGGGGATTTAGTCAAAATTGACAAGGAATAATAACTAAATAATGATTAATTGATTATTCATAGAGAAAAATAAGAAAAATAATGATTTATCTAATTATTTCTCAAGATTGGGTCATATATGACAGGGAATATTAGTTAAACAATGGTTTAATTAATTATACCTAGAAGATAATTAAATAAATAATGATTTTTTAAATTATTCTTGATGGGTTTAACAAGAAATAACTTAACAAATGTGGTTTATTAAGTAATTTATTGCAGTGAAGGAAATTTTACTATGGTACAATTGGCCCTACATGGTGTACTTCATTCCAGCTAGTAGGTTATGGCTAGATGATCAATTTTTGGTGATAACCATGTCATCTGGGTCGACTTTGGGAAGATCTGACAATAATTAAATGAAGACTAGGGAGTTTCTAACCTTGGGAGTGGCGAAAACCAGATCAAATTTTTGGAGGATCACAACCCATTTGGAATATCTTCCTCCATTGATTTGACAAGAAAGAATATGTCTCGTGGGATTCTCTAGGGTAATGATAGTAGTCTATCACAACATGATGTAATGTGAGAAGCGATTGATAGGAAAAAAATCTTCCAAGGATATTTTCTCCACATGTGAATATCGAAGTCCAAGCCCAACGAGTATTTTCGAGAGATAATAGATCACATTCCCACTATGATCATCATGAGTTCGGAACAAAAAAATACGAATGGAGGATGGATACTCTTTGAGTTATAAGATAAAGTCACACAATTAGTTAGGAGGATTGAGTACTAGGAAGATATGCGTTCCTCTTTCAAGGCATCAAATGATTATTGCACTTGATCATCCCTCAAGTATGGTACTCCTATCTTTAATAGCCACATAAAGCATTTCATTATTTCTATACAATTCAGGATCAAATGACGTAAGATGTTTTCCTTTCCTTGCAAACTTTGGAGTTGTAAAATGGATTATGGTGCGGGAAATTGAGTGATCGGGTTTACCATATCAGGATCAATCCTTATCCTAGGTTTGCAGATAATGAAATCAAGGAGGTGCCTTGACTCAACAAAGAATATGTACTTATGTAGATTCAAATGGATGTTATAGAACCTACACCTAAGAAATATTGCTCGAAGATGAGCTAGATGTTGGGCTTGTTTCTTGGAATGAGCCGAAAGATTATCCAAGTACGCTTGAACAATATGTGTGATATTGTGAAATGTATAGACCATGGACCTATGAAAGGTTTCACCCACATTCTTCATACCAAATGGGAGCTTTTGATATGAAAATATGCCCCAAGGATAGATGAAGGTGGTTTTGTGCTAGTCCATAGGTTTTATAGACATCTGGTTATAGTCTGAGAAGCCATAAATGAAGGATAAGGACTCATAACCATTGCAATTGTCGATCATTTTCTAAATGAAAGGAGTCAGATAATTTTGTTTTCAACACATGACATTAAAATTTTTGTAGTCGACAGAGACGCAAATGGTACCTTCTTTATTGTCTACAAGAACAAGATTTGAAACCCAATCCATCAAGGAAATATGGTAAATAAAACGAACACGTAACATTTTTCCACCTTAGTCCTCATAGCCACAGTTTTGTGGGGGTTGACTGGTCGAAGCCTTTATGAGATAGGACTAGCATTTTCATAGACCTCGATCTCATGCTCAACAATAGAATGATATATGCTAGTAATTTAGGCACAAGACTAAGCATACACATCGTGGAATTCTTTGAAAAGCTAGGTGAAGCTCGCAATTTCCTCACGATTGTAGTTAGCTCCAATCTAAGTATTTTCCACCATAAATGTTTTGATTGAGATATCAATGGGAATAATCTTTGAAAGATTTCCGCAAGTTCCCCTCTAAATTAATAGTTCGTATAGTCATATAAATTGAGGGAACAATCTTAGGTGGTCCAAAAGTTAGGACTTTTATAGATTTCATGTCTGAATCAGATATAGAAGCGCGATGGTGAGAGGTTTCCCAAGGTCACATTTCTAACACATGAACTCTTGAATAAATTCATCTATAGGTAGTACTTCATCAAGGAGATCATTAGAAGGAGTTGTGATGGGAGAGGGAGTCCTACCATTGGTCATAACCAAGGCAGCACAAGAATCAAATGTAGATTAAATGACTTGATAATTCAATTCCACTTTTGAAAGTGGAATTTGTTCTCCATAAGATTCAAGGTATGAAGGGGACAAGAGGATCAAGGGAATAGTTAGGTAATGAGGAGTGGTGGAGACCATAGAAATCATCTCTATAACCTTGGATAGTGAGAGAGTAAAGAAACCCAATAGGGAGGAACCCTTGAAAAGACCTCTACCAACACTCACGTAAGAGTTAGGTATGACACCCAATAAGGGTACGATGCCGCTATGCAATGAGGAGTAATCTGGGGTACAAAGGAGAGTTGGTCCACTATGACTATTTTCCCATCCAATGAGAAGAGGATGAGTGAGAAGACTGAAGAAATAATGGGAGTCATGGCATAGGTCTGTTGGACCTCAGTTTTGGTCTATTTTTGCTTAAAGAAACTTACTTAATCCTTATATTTTCCATCCATTTTCCATCCAATCCATCTCATTTTAATGTATTTTATGCATATTGATGTATTTAATTTTAAATTTCCATTTTCTAGAAGTTTTTATGAAAATTGAGTTTCAAGTGCAATGTTGGACAAAATCATAAATTCTCGTAATAGCTATGTGGGTGAGATATTTGCAGAACACTTGTAATCGATCTGGATTAATGAATGGAAAGCTTGGGAACTGGGACTGAACTAATTCCAATTGGTTCGGTCAAAACAAGCTTTATTAGGCCCGGTGAAGGCTCGTCAATCATGACTAGTAACCCAAAAAATCCCTAGGAAATAGGACAATTTTGTGATTTCATGGGATTGTCCGTATTTTTTGGGATGGATTGAATTAATTTGACTTAGATAGATTGATATGAATAGATATGATTTTTAGAGAGACTTTCGATCAATTTTGTTGGGTCCCTATAATACTAGTGATTACCCCATTACTATTGTAGTTATACCCCCTATTTATATTGTTGTGCCCCTATTACCCCCATATTGTTATTTCTGTGCCCCATAGAATCCCTCTATTGTTATTTTTGTGGCTTTATATTATTATTGTTAGGTCGGCTGGATTATATTATGACTCCTTAGACTCCTATATATAGAAAGGAGGTTTTGTCATTTGTATCATCCAAGAATTGTTCATTTATGTAATGTAAAGGAGGTTTCCCCCTCGAAGAGGCTGAATTCTAAGGCGTGGATCTCTCTTTTCTATCTTTTTGTGAGCTGGTTTCATAACATTTGGTATCAGAGCTTTGGATTCTAGGGTTTCGCTGCTCCAAACAGGTCATCGTGGAATTTTCGCTATAACTTTTTTTATGTGACGTTTCAGAAGTCGTAAAAAAAACCCATTTGATAAGAAATAGTGTTGAACCTTGGTTCCGAATTTCAGAGATTTTTGCGTGATATTTGCGGATATATGATCTGAGGAAGTTGGTCTTTTTGCAGACTCCTGAATTACATTCAAAACAGGTGACCTGGGGAAAATCGTCATAACTTTCTCTCTGGGGATCGGATTGAAGTTTCGTAAGAAGTTACAGAAAGAGGACGGACTGTAGTTTCTTGTGGGTATTTTTTAGATCCAAAGGTTGAAACAGTGACTCGTGGCACGCCGTACAAGTTCGCTCTACTGAACTAGTCTATAATCAAGTCACTGTGGGAGATTTCGCATAACTCTTCCTTGGAGAATCCAATTTGGGTCAGACTTGTGGCATTGGAAAGAGGACACAGAGGGCTACTACAGGTCACAAATTCAGGACTAGATAATCAGAGAGTTCAGAGATACATCAGAGGCAATATCGAGCTCCTAGAAAGTGAAAAAAGGTGTGTAGATTTTCTTAAATTTTTGCTTAAGCTTGGTTTGAAAATTTATTTTGAAGGAATTAAAAGGGCTTAGTAGAGCATTATTATCGGTAACTGATGCCCCGAGGAAAGACAATGCAAACACCTAGTAAGGAACCTGAAAGCTCTGGCATGACTCATGAAGAAGAGGAAGAAATGCAACATGATATATCAAAATTACAAGACCAAGTGCAACAACTGTCCCTTACACAAAAAGGAACAGAATCTAAGATGGATGGTTTAAAGAAAGGGGTAGAAGCTAAGATGGACTATTTAAAGAAAGGCGTAGAAGCTAAGATGATTGAAGTGGAAGCTAAGATGGATGATTTGAAGACAGACATGGAAGAATTGAAGAAGTTGCTACAAGAAAGGGTCACTAATGGTGAAAAGGTAGTAAAGGAAACTCATGATGAGAACAAAAGAAATGTTAATCATGATTCCATAGACTCTAATGTTGGATCGAAGACTCACCATGTTCCAAAAATCGATATGAGGAAGTTTGATGGCAAGGATCCCGCCACATGGATATTACAGATGGAGCAATTCTTCGATCTCAATAATGTGCAAAACACACAAAAGGTACGTATGGCAACTTTATATTTGGAACCAAATCAGTTTGTATGGTATCAATGGCTTTGTTCTCGTAAACAATTTATCACTTGGGCAATTTTTACGGAAGAATTGATAGCACATTATGAGGATACAAAAAGCAACACTTTTTTTAGCCAATTGATAAGTCTCAAACAAAAGGGTTCAATAATGGAGCACATTGAGGAGTTCCAAAAATTGAACATAAGGGTAAAAGATATTCCAGAGGAGCATAGGATTGATGTGTTCATAGGGTCTTTAAAGGATAATATCAAACATGATGTGCGCCTTTGGGAACCTGATTCATTAGAGAAGGCATTCAGGTTAGCAAGAAAAATGGAAAGAAAAATTATGGCAACTAGGAAGCATACCATTCACAACTATAAAGACGCAAGTGTTGTTGCCCATAGTCTTCCACAACCTACAAGGTTGACACCACAACAATTGGAAGAAAAAAGAGCAAAAGGGGTTTGTTACAATTGTGATAGCAAATACACAAAAGGTCATAAGTGTGCTGAGAAGAAATTATTCTACATAGATTGTGAAGAGGAAGAAGAAAAGGAGCAAGAAAGGTCAAAAGAAGAGGATATATTCCAGGAACAAAGCCTAGATGAAGAACAAATAAATCTGACCATATCTTGTAATGCATTGGCGGGAATTACCACTCCTCAAACCATCAAGATAGAAGGACAAATCAAGAAGAAAAAGGTAATAGTGTTGATTGATTCAGGAAGCACCCACAATTTTATTCATTGTAGGGTAGCAAAAGAATTGAATTGCTTCCTATATCCAGCACCAGAGTGTCAAGTGATGATTGCAAATGGAGGAACAATAAATTGTTCTGGAAAGTGCCATAATATCAAGCTATCCATGGGAGAATATGTATTGACTAGCCCAATGCTTTCCATTCCAATGGGAGGTGCTGATGTTGTACTAAGAGTCCAATGGCTACAATCCTTGGGTACAATAGCTTTTAATTTTCAAGAACTTTTCATGAAATTTTCTGTGGAAGGAAAGGAAGTTGAATTAAGGGGTATTGCAGGGAAACCAGGAAAGATAATCAGCTCTAATGGCATGACAAAGCTTCTAAAAAAGGAGCAAAGAGGTGTAATTGCACAATTATGTTCGCTAGATGTTTCCACATTGGAATCATCTATTTCTCCAGATCTCCAAAAAGTCCTGGACAATCATTCCAAGGTATTTGAGACTCCCAAAGGTCTCCCACCTATGCGTGATCATGATCATGCTATTCATCTGATTCCAGGAAGTGTTCCTCCAAACATCAGGCCGTACAGATATCCATATGTCCAAAAAAGTGAAATTGAACGTATGGTTGCAGAAATGCTAGAGGCTGGTATAATTCAACCGAGTCAAAGTTCTTTCTCAGCTCCAGTAGTATTGGTGCACAAGAAGGATGGATCATGGCGCATGTGTCCAGATTATAGGGAGCTCAACAAGCTCACTATTAAAGATAAGTTCCCCATTCCTGTTATTGATGAATTACTGGATGAATTGCATGGATCAATTTACTTCACCAAGTTGGATCTTCGTTCGGGATATCATCAAATTAGAATGAAGATTGAAGACATTCCAAAAACGGCATTTAGAACTCATGAGGGTCATTATGAATTTTTGGTCATGCCTTTTGGCCTTACCAATGCACCTTCAACATTTCAAGGTTTGATGAATTCAATTTTCAAACCATTTCTTAGAAAATTTGTGTTAGTATTTTTTGATGATATACTAATCTACAGCAAGTCTTGGAAGGATCATGTTGAACATGTTGACAAGGTGTTACAACTATTGGAGGAGAAACAATTATATGCAAAAAGATCCAAATGTTTCTTTGGAGTCCAGGAGGTAGAATATTTGGGTCATATTGTATCTCATGAAGGAGTTAAGGTAGACCCTAGCAAAATTAAAGCCATTAAGGAATGGAAAATCCCCACATCCATAAAGCATCTGCGAGGATTTCTTGGGTTGACAGGGTATTATCGCAAGTTTGTTAAGAATTATGGGAGAATAGCAGCACCTCTAACAACATTATTGAAGAAAGATTCATTTTCATGGACTTCGGAAGCAACAAAGGCCTTTGAACATCTTAAAGAGGCAATGTGCCAAGCACCGGTCTTAGCTACGCCGGACTTCACAAAAACCTTTATTGTGGAATGTGATGCTTCAGGAAATGGAATTGGTGCTGTTCTAATGCAAGATGAAAGACCCATTGCTTTTGAAAGTCGTCCAATCAAGGGAAAGTTTTTAAGCAAAGTTATTTATGAGAAGGAAATGTTGGCAATACTCCATGCACTTAAGAAATGGCGACCCTACCTAATGGGAAGACACTTCAAGGTAAAAACGGATCATGATAGCCTTAAATACTTTTTAGAACAAAGATTATCCTCTGAAGAGCAACAAAAGTGGGTCACAAAGATGTTGGGTTATGACTTTGAAACCATCTACAAAAAAGGGAAGCAAAATGTGGTGGCAGATGCACTCTCAAGAAAGGATGAGGATGTGGAAGAATTGTTGTGTGCCATTTCTATTATCCAACCAGATTGGATAAACGAAGCAAGGGAGGAATGGAAGAACGACGAAGAAGTGTGGGCACTTATTCAAAAGCTACAACAAGATTCCAGTACTTCTGATACATTTATTTGGAAAAATGATTCGTTATGGTACAAAGATCGCTTATACCTCTGTAAGAATTCCCAGCTTAAACAAAAGATTCTTATGGAAATGCACACTTCTCCCTTAGGAGGGCACTCAGGATTTTTAAAAACTTACCACAGGGTTAAGAAGGAATTTTTTTGGGATGGCCTTAAATCAGATATTCAAAAGTTTGTGGCGGAATGTTTGGTTTGCCAGCAAAATAAAGTTGAAACAATTAAGACACCAGGTCTATTACAACCTTTATCCATTCCAAGCCAACGTTGGGAGGAGGTTTCAATGGATTTCATCACAGGTTTACCCAATTCTGAGGGAAAGAGTGTCATCATGGTGGTAGTTGACAGACTTACCAAGTATGCACACTTTTGTGCATTATCACATCCATTTAAAGCCAGTACAGTTTCTACTGCATTTATGGAAACAGTTCAAAAGCTACATGGAAACCCAAAGATTATTGTAAGTGACAGAGATCCCATTTTCACTGGAAATTTTTGGACATAATTATTTTCTTGTCTTGGTACTCAGTTAGCTCATAGCTCATCTTATCATCCTCAATCTGATGGGCAAACTGAAATAGTAAACAAATGTTCGGAAGGATATCTTCGTTGCTTTGTATCTGATAAACACACACAATGGGTCAAATGGTTGCCTCTGGCTGAATGGTGGTATAACACTTCCTTCCATACAGCAACAAAAATGACCCCATTTATGGCACTTTATGGGTATCAACCACCATCCATCACATCATATTTAAGAGAAAATTCTAAGGTTCAGGCAGTGGAACATCACATCGAACATCAGCAACAAGTCCTCCAACTCTTAAAGGATAACCTTGTGTTGGCACAAAATAGAATGAAACAACAGGCAGATCAACATCGCAGTGAAAGAAGTTTTCATGTAGGTGATTGGGTATTCCTACGGCTACAACCATATAAGCAAATGTCCCTAAAGCAAGCTAAGAAGGATAATAAATTATCACCAAAGTATTATGGTCCGTACAAGGTGTTGGAAAAGATTGGTACTATGGCATACAAATTGGAGCTTCCTGCAGCTTCTCGATTGCACCCAGTTTTCCATGTTTCATGTTTAAAGAAGGTTATAGGTGACAAGCTCCCAATTCAAAAAATATTGCTAGAACTTGACGAGGAAGGAAAAATTATATTGGAACCGGAAGCAATCACAGAAACAAGAACTCGACAGCTATGAAATCGATCAATTTCAGAGTATCTTATCAAGTGGAAGAACTTATCTGCTGAAGATTCCACATGGGAGGATGAGAATTTTATGCAGAAGTATCCAAAACTGCTCAAGCGTTGAGGACAACACTTTTTTGAAGGAGAGGGGCATGTTGGGTCCCTATAATACTAGTGATTACCCCATTACTATTGTAGTTATACCCCCTATTTATATTGTTGTGCCCCTATTACCCCCATATTGTTATTTCTGTGCCCCATAGAATCCCTCTATTGTTATTTTTGTGGCTTTATATCATTATTGTTAGGTCGGCTGGATTATATTATGACTCCTTAGACTCCTATATATAGAAAGGAGGTTTTGTCATTTGTATCATCCAAGAATTGTTCATTAATGTAATGTAAAGGAGGTTGCCCCCTCGAAGAGGCTGAATTCTAAGGCGTGGATCTCTCTTTTCTATCTTTTTGTGAGCTGGTTTCATAACAAATTTTTTCATAAAATTCTATTTAAGCCAAGACTTTGAAGGCTTATGATATGTAATTTTTATATAACTTTATGCTGAGACATTTGAATATTGGAGATTAATTAGAAGAACTTGTTCTACTTTCATTTTGCTTTTCATTAGTGTGGATGAGTACTTGATGTTTCAACATTTGATAACAACCTCAAGTGTGCAAGGCAAGGGTGGAGGGCCCCCATTCCAAGCTAAGTACACTTCACTGTTAAACTAGCTTAATTTTCATGAACTAGCTACTTTACATGTTTTTACTTGTTTTGCTTCAGATTTACTTATTTGAATTAATGTGTGATGATTGTCGAATGGATATTGGTTTAATTATAATCTACATATGAAGGGACACACAAGAATTTAAGTTAAATTCCCCTTCTTTTTGATCTTGAACTAAAATTGAATTTCATTCTCCTTTTCTTATTTGAAGTTATTTATGCATTTCTGGTTTGAAGAAATGGTGATTGTGGTAGAGTATAATTGTGAAGAAGGACAATCTGGTCCTCCTTAGTTAGGATCCTCTTCTTTTACATCTTCTTCATCATAAACCATTTTAATTAATTATTTGTATTTCTCTTCATGAAAGTAACATTGCAGGGAAGGACAACCTAGTTCTTCCAAGTTAGGAGCCTCATCCCTCACATATTATATAAGTGAATTAGAAATTGTTAAAATAGGTTTATATTTGTAACATGTAATTTCTTAACTCTTCAAATTTTATCTTCTAAGCTTCGCTATATCTGATATCCATACATAGTTGACTTGCCTCCAAGTTTTACAAACCTCGATCGATAATTAAATAGTTGTTTTAATTTTTGTTAATAAATTAGCCCAACATTTTGGCACCGTTGTCAGGGATCGAACCTGGGTCACCCGCATGACAAGTGGGAATATTCACCACTATACTACAAGAAGAATGGAGTGAACTCCATAGATGATGTATTTTCAAATTCGATCTTAAATTCATATTTCAGAATATGAATACAAATGTTGAAGTTGAAGCAAAGTGAAAATTCACCTAATGTTGAGTTCACCCAACGAAACTGAAATTCTTGAAGCTTGTCTTTAGTTATTGACCAACAACACCAACAAACCCGACAACATGATCGAGATCAAGGCAAAAAGACATGAAAATAATCATTAGAAGAAGCAGTCAAGTTCTGTATGATGCCAAGTCATGTCAATATCCAAAGAAGCCTTTCATAAGCCATGATTTCATCCATCATCCATATTGTATGTTAAGCTTTGCGACATGCATGTTGAAGTACAGACTTACCATCTATCCATTTACTACTCAATCATGACTTCAGTTTAACCTATTTTTATAAACTTTTCATACTTCCCTTGTCCATTACACCCCACCTCCATCCAAAAAAAAATAGAAAAAGATCAAAAATAATAACGGAGTTTGGTTATTAAAATCTAGGAAACTGGCACAAAAAAAACTCGAATTCATATAGGAAAACCAACTTGTTTGGCCAATATGAATTCTCTATTTTTTTTTACCATTTCTTCAGTTTTATTTTCCAGGAATCATCCTCCAAAATAAAAAATACTTTAGGACAAGTCTTCTCATCAGCAAGGGGAAAGGTCACAAAGCAAACTTAACTATGCAGCTGATTTGACAACGGAACTTGTATTGTTGGATGTTGGGACCTGAAATATTTTTGAAATCAAGAGAAGTTGGGACCTAAAATGTTAGCAAAAACATGTATATATTGCATAAAAATGTACATGAGATAAGGGACCTGAGTTATTATGAACCAATTGCAGAGGGACTTGAACGACATCGACAATCAATGGACTAGAATCAATGAAGGGTGCTAAAACAGAAGGCAGAATTAAATTCTATGTTTCAATCTATCTAACACATTTGATTAGAGGAAATCATCCAATATTGTCAAGGAGCAGAATATATCATTCAATATTGTGAGGGAAGTACAAGTATTATGAGTACAAAATTTTTCTCTTCCAAATTCGAATTTTTAGAAATTTTTATAGCTTGTTAAAATTAAGTTAATACCTGAATGCATATTTTATATTCATTACATTACCCTCATCCTATACCTATTATTTTATACCCATTATCCCAAGTATCATTTCACATTTACCTATGTACATCCTATATTTAATTCCTACATTCCATATTCATTCTGTAACCCTAAGTATTTTTCCTCAAAGCAAAAGGGATCAAATGGGATAAGTTGAAACCTACACAACCATATAGAAATTAGTCCTATGGAAACAATTTTAAACAAAATGGTTACTTTAAAATTAAGGAAATACATTGCAATAAATAGGCAACATGTGCATTATGAAAAGCCATTTAACAAATCAAATCTAAATGATTTATGTTATATGGGGTGTAAGGTTATCAAAAGCACAATACGATGGGGCGTATTGTGCATATGGTGGAAATACAATGCAAATTGAGGAATGATGAATGAAAACAGTGAAAGTAATGGTGAAAGTGAAAAACAAAACCATGATTCATGTAACCAATGTGGAAATAAAAACATAGTATATCTGCTAGTGATAATATATATGTTATATGGTAATGAGGGTTGGTTGCAGGACACCCACAATAGAATTGAAGGGCGACTTCAAATAAATCAAAAATAACCTGAGCTAAAGTCATGAATGCAAACAATAGACAAGATGGTGTCGACAACACGGTGAAAATAATTATACACAGTTCCATTCAGCAGTTCAATTGTTATGCATGGTATCTAGTCAAAAGTATAGCAACTAAAAAATGAAACGGTCAAATATGCATTCAAAACAATAGAGAAAACCCTGTGTGTTTATCGCCAAAGAGCTTTGTCATAGCCATAGACATCAAAACCTCATGCCATAATAACCATTGGAGGCTCAGCGAGAATGGTAGAAGTCGTGAGCCATTAGCATACGGTCAAGGGAAGTAAAAAACCAGTTTGACAAAAGAAACAAACCGAGGAAGGAGAAAGAGATATAACGCCAAGGAGTTGGAGAGATAAGTAGGGTGAGCTGGGAAGATTAATAGAGAAGAAGGAGGCTGTTAACAAAAATCCTGTGAAGATCCAAGGTAAGAGAGAAATCTGATCTATTTTATTTAATGAAATCAGGATAGTTTAGAGCAAAAATCAAGATTTTTCATCAAGATTATGGATAGTCTATGATTGTTTAAAATTTGTTTATGCCACGAGTCAACAAATGGAGGTGTTAAAATGCAGATAATTAGGCCACACTCAAAGAAATCACCAAAAATCGATTTAATTTCTCCGTGAAATAGCCAAGTTTATTAAATGAAACAAAGTATTTTCATAGTGAGGTTGATTGCTTGCATGATCACATATCCTCAGATTAATTGCACAAGTGGATTGATTTCACAAATAATGCATGGTGATATAGCTTCAACTTAATGAATGAGTTGTTAGCTGTAAGGTGGGGAAAATCAAAATAAATCATGACTAATAGATCTCGGTTCTCCATGAAACAAAGTGTTTATTAAGGTTGACTGCGTGTTGAAATAATGAATTTTTGAGTGATGTTTTCAAAGCATGTAGTTGTAAAGATGCATAGTCTCCAAGCCTAAAAGATACACCTCTACATGTGTTTTTATGAAAAAATAGTATCATAAAAAAGCTAAGTTTTAGTTCGATGCATGAAAGAATGGGTCAATAAAAAGAGAGTATTGGGCTTATGTTTGAAGATTTGGGTTTATATTTGAGTGCGCATAGCCAAAATTACAATAAACTATCATATGTTGATGCAGTGTTTTATATTGGTCATTAAGCAGAATTTTATATTGGTCATTTGTCATAGAAGTATTGCATATTGAAATATACATAGAGCTTCAATTTAAACTCAGTAAAAAATAAAATTCTGAGACTATACTAAGAAAAACAAGAAATTGTAACATGATTTTTGTTATCTTCATATATTTCTATTTCAAAACAGAGCTCAGTTTTTTTACAGAGGTGTATAAATAGAATGTTTGATTGCATGAATAGAATAGAAATTGGTTTTTGAATCAGAGAATAAGAAAAGTGTTAGTTTCTTTTCTACAAAGGGTAATCATTTAAAAAAGGTAGTGACTTATTGTTGTAGTGAGATGAAAATTGAAAAGGTTGGCAATTCAATTGCTTTTAAAGAGCATCGGAAAGAGGTAAGCAGGATACTGAAGAAGCATTTTAAGAGAGAAATTGATTTCAAATTTGATGATCATGAAATTTTATTCAGTCCTGGAAATGCATTTCGATTTTTAAGAGGCCACTATTTATCGTTTCTTTTTCTGAGAAAAATAAAATGAAATTGAAAAATGGAAACATGGGTTTTCTTCGAAATGAGCCTAATTAGGCTCCACGTGGGCAGTTTTCTCAAATACATTTCTATGTGGGATATTTTTATGGTTCTTTCAACCTCTATTTTCTAAATTGCGTGAGAAAACTGCTAAAGTCTACTCTGAGCTTAATGGCTCTCCTGGTTTGGTTAATGGAAGACCATATGATGGTGGATGGATAGAAAAAAAACACATGAATAATTCTGGAAATATGGAATCATTGTTGGATGTATATCAATATACAACATTCTGTGAAAAGGAGGGACTCTAGTCGTTAAGGAGAAACTTCTCCCTTTGATGAATCATGATGGTTTTTGGAAGTTCATTGATTCATTGCTTCAGTGGGTTAGAGTCCAGAATTAAAGTATATTGACATGAGAATGTTTTTCTCAGAGAAGAGTTGGTTAAAAAAATCTTCAAAATCGATTTTAAGGACGGAGAATTTTGTATTTCTAAGATTGATTTTGAGAACAGAGATTCATTTAAGAAAAAAAAACAATGTTGAAGGATAAAGAGCAGTGTTTAAAAAGAAGACCATTGTTTATTTTAGAATTTAAGGATCTCTGAAGGCAAAATAAGATTTGATTTGCAAGTATGTTGTTAATTAAAAGCAGAGAGGGTTAAAATTCGATTTCTGAAACAAGTATCGTTTTGATTTTAAAAGTTGAAGGCATAGATATCCTTTTATAGGTAGCTTAAGAGAAAATTTCATCTTCAGGGGTCAAAACTATAGGTACATCAGCAAGACAGTGAGCATATAAAAGTAAAAGGTCAAGGAGACAAGAACAAGCATGAAGACATGCTTGAATATTAGCAAGGGCAGATGTTGGCCCTCAGTTTTGGTTTATTTTTGCTTAAAGAAACTTACTTAATTCTTATATTTTCCATTCATTTTCCATGAAATCCATCTTATTTTCTTGTATTTTATGCATATTAAGGTATTTAGTTTTAATTTTGCAATTTCTAGAAGTTTTAATGAAAATTTAGTTTCAAGTGCAATTTTGGAGAGAATAAAAAATTCCAGTAATAGCTATGAGGATGACATATTTGTAGGATACTTGGGCTCAACCTAGATGCATGAATGGAAATATTGGGAACTATGAATGAACTAATTCCACTTGGCTTGGTCAAAACAAGCTTTATTGGGACTGATCAAGGCTGGTCAAACATGACTAGTCACTGAGAAAATCCCTAGGAAATAGGGCAGTTTTGTGATTTCATGGGATGGATTGAATGAATATGACTTATATAGATGGATATGAATAGATATGATTGTTAGAGATGCTTTAGATCAGTTTGTTTCATAAACTTTTATTTAAGCCAAGACATTGAAGGCTTATGCTATGTAATTTTTATATAAATTTATGCTGAGACAATTGAATATTGGAGATTAATTAGAAGAACTTGTTCTGCTTTCATTTTGTTGTTCATTAGTGTGGATGAGTGCTTGTGTTTCATAATTTAATAGCAGCCTCAAGTGTGCAAGGCAAGGGTGGAGGGCCCCCACTCCAAGCTAAGTACACGTCGTTATTAAACTAGCTTAATTTTCATGAACTAGTTGTTTTAGATTTGTTTACTTGTTTTGCTTCAGATTTGCTTATTTGAATTAATGTGTGATGATTTCTGAATGGATATTGGTTTAACTTTAATATACATATGAAGGGTCACACAAGAATTTAAGTTAAATTCCCCTTCTATTTGATCTTGAACTAAAACTAAATTTCATTCTCCTTTTCTTATTTGAAGTTATTTATGTATTTCTGGTTTGAAGCAATGGTGATTATGATAGAGTAGAATTGTGAAGAAGGACAATCTCATCCTCCTTAGTTAGGAGCCTCTTCTTTTACATATTTTGCATCATAAACCATTATTAATTAGTGATTTTGATTTCTCTTCATGAAAGTAATGTTGCATGGAAGGACAACCTGGTTCTCCTAAGTTAGGAGCCTCATCTCTCACATATTACATAAGTGAATTAGAAATTGTTAAAATAGCTTCATATTTGTAATATGTACTTCCTTAACTCTTCAAATTTTATCTTATAAGCTTGGCTATATATGATATTTATACACAGTGGACTTGCCGCCATGTTTTACAAACCCGGATTGATAATTAAATACTTGTGTTAATTTGTGTTAATAAATTAGCCCAACAAGGTCCAACTCAGGCCCAAAAGAAGATTATAGTCGAGATAGTGATCTACGACTTGAATGTCCACCGTTACCATTTTCCCTGTCAAAGTGATGGGGTAGCTTGGTAGGTATCCTTTTAGGATGAACGTGTGTACATATAATGATTTAAGGGAATTTGACAATGGTGTGAGGGTTGGAGAACCCAAGGGAATTAACATGAATTTTACATGATGCAGGTCAAAGTGTCTTAGTCAATGATCATTCTATGGATAGCTTTGTGTTTCAGAATAACCTACAGAGTAAATGAAAGTTGGTGGGAAGGGAGAGGTTTAAGTTTCTACACATAAAAAAATTCTAGCATGGAATCATGAGGATCAATTCCATTAATGGATGAAGGAAAAGCTTTCCATTGTCGTGGATATGTTTGCAATAACCAGAGTGAGGACATGGTTGACAGTGCTTGCACCAAATATTCTACAATACTGTACTATAGGAAGCATTTGCAGAGGTATTGTGTGTCATGTGACAAAGTGACCCTTTGGGGGGGTTACAAAGTCAGTGACAAGCCTTTCGGTATGAAGATTGGTAGGCAGCCATTGATTTGAGGTCAAGGAAACATCATAAGCATTAGGGACTGGAGTTCCATTAGTTTGGGTCACATTTTAAGATCAATCATTTCAAAGGTGTAAATGGTTGACGATCCTTCTCCACAGGAAGTATGATGCGAAATGTTGTTACCACCTTGCAGTGGTTATGGTGGATTAGAAATAAGATGTTGTTGCTACTATGTGGGGAAAGGGTTGTTTAGGATGGCTAGGTTCTAGCCAATGTGTTATGAAACCAGCTGAAGAAAAGATAGAAAAGATAGATCAATGCCTTAGAATTCAACCTCTTCGAAGGGGCAACCTCCTTTACATTACATAAATGAACAATTCTTCGATGATTCAAATGACAAAGCCTCCTTTCTATATATATGAGTCTAAGGAGTCACAATATAATCTAGCTGACCTAACAATAACAATATAAAGCCACAAAAATAACAATAGAGGGATTCTATGGGGCACAGAAATAACAATATGGGGGTAATATGGGAACGACAATATAAATAAGGGGTATAACTACAATAGTAATGGGGTAATCACTAGTATTATAGGGACCCAACATGCCCCTCTCCTTCAAAAAAGTGTTGTTCTCAACGCTTGAGTAGTTCTGGATACTTCTGCATAAAATTCTCATCCTCCCATGTGGAATCTTCACTGGATAAGTTCTTCCACTTGATAAGATACTCTGAAATTGATCGATTTCGTAGCTGTCAAGTTCTTGTTTCTCTGACTGCTTCTGGTTCCAATATAATTATTCCTTCCTCGTCAAGTTCTGGCAATATTGTTTGAACTGGGAGCTTTTCGCCTATAACCTTCTTTAAACATGAAACATGGAAAATTGGGTGCAATCGAGAAGTTGCAGGAAGCTACAATTTGTATGCCATAGTACCAATCTTTTGCAACACCTTGTAGGGACCATAATACTTTGGTGATAATATATTATCCTTCTTAGCTTGCTTTAGGGACATTTGCTTATATGGTTGTAGCCATAGGAATACCCAATCACCTACATCAAAAATTCTTTCACTATGATGTTGATCTACCTGTTGTTTCATTCTATTTTGTGCCAACACAAGGTTATCCTTTAAGAGTTAGACGATTTGTTGTTGATGTTCGATGTGATGTTCCACTGCCTGAAACTTATAATTTTCTCTTAAATATGATGTGATGGATGGTGGTTGATACCCATAAAGTGCCATAAATGGGGTCATTTTGTTGCTGTATGGAAGGAAGTGTTATACCACCATTCAGCCAGAGGCAACCGTTTGACCCATCATGTCTATTTATCAGATACAAAGCAACGAAGATATCCTTCCAAACATTTATTTACTATCTCAGTTTTCCCATCAGATTGAGGATGATAAGATGAGTTATGAGCTAACTGAGTACCATGGCAAGAAAATAATTTTGTCAAAAAATTTCCAGTGAAAATGGGATCTCTGTCACTTACAATAATCTTTGGGTTTCCATGTAGCTTTTGAATTGTTTCCATAAATGCAGTAGAAATTGTACTGGCTATAAATGGATGTGATAATGCACAAAAGTGTGCATACTTGCTAAGTTTGTTGACTACCACCATGATGACACTCTTTCCCTCAGACTTGGGTAAACCTGTGATAAAATTCATTGAAACCTCCTCCGAACGTTGGCTTGGAATGGATAAAGGTTGTAAAAGACCCGGTGTCTTAATTGTTTCAACTTTATTTTTTTGGCAAACCAAACATTCCCCCACAAACTTTTGAATATCTGATTTAAGGCCATCCCAGAAAAAATCCTTCTTAACCCTGTGGTAAGTTTTTAAAAGTCCTGAGTGCCCTCCTAAGGGAGAAGTTTGCAATTCCATAAGAATCTTTTGTTTTAGCTGGGAATTCTTAGAGAGGTATAAGCGATCTTTGTACCATAACGAATCATTTTGCCAGCTAAATGTATCAGATGTACTGGAATATTGTTGTAGCTTTCGAATAAGTTCCCCCACTTCTTCTTCATTCTTCCATTCCTCCCTTGCTTCGTTTATCCAATCTGGTTGGATAATAGAAATGGCGCGCAACAATGCTTCCACATCCTCATCCTTTCTTGAGAGTGCATCTGCCACCACTTTTGCTTCCCTTTTTTGTAGATCATTTCAAAGTCATAACCCAACATCTTTGTCACCCACTTTTGTTGCTCTTCAGAGGATAATATTTGTTCTAAAAAGTATTTAACAATATCATGATCCATTTTTACCTTGAAGTGTCTTCCCATTAGGTAGGGTCACCATTTCTTATGTGCATGGAGTATTGCCAACATTTCCTTCTCATAAATAGCTTTGCTTAAAAACTTTCCCTTGATTGGACGACTTTCAAAAGCAATCGGTCTTTCATCTTGCATTAGAACAGCACCAATTCCATTTCCTGAAGCATCACATTCCACAATAAAGGTTTTTGTGAAGTCCGGTGTAGCTAAGACCAGTGCTTGGCACATTGCCTCTTTAAGATGTTCAAATGCCTTTGTTGCTTTTGGAGTCCATGAAAATGCATCTTTCTTCAGTAATGTTGTTACTGGTGCTGTTATTCTCCCATAATTCTTAACAAACTTGTGATAATACCCTGTCAACCCAAGAAATCCTCGTAGATGTTTTACGGATGTGGGGATTTTCCATTCCTTAATGGCTTTAATTTTGCTAGGGTCTACCTTAACTCCTTCATGAGATACAATATGACCCAAATATTCCACCTCGTGGACTCCAAAGAAACAATTGGATCTTTTTGCATATAATTGTTTCTCCTCCAATAGTTGTAGCACCCTGTCAACATGTTCAACATGATCCTTCCAAGACTTGCTGTAGATTAGTATATCATCAAAAAATACTAACACAAATTTTCTAAGGAATGGTTTGAAAATTTAATTCATCAAACCTTCAAATGTTGAAGGTGCATTAGTAAGGCCAAAAGGCATGACCAAAAATTCATAATGACCCTCATGAGTTATAAATGCCATTTCTGGAATGTCTTCAATCTTCATTCTGATTTGATGATATCCTTAACGAAGATCCAACTTGGTGAAGTAAATTGATCCATGCAATTCATCCAGTAATTCATCAATGACAGGAATGGGGAACTTATCTTTAATAGTGAGCTTGTTGAGCTCCCTATAATCCGGACACATGCACCATGATCCATTCTTCTTGTGCACCAATACTACTGGTGCAGAGAAAGAACTTTGACTCGGTTGAATTATACCAGCCTCTAGCATTTCTGCAACCATACGTTCAATTTCACTTTTTTGGAAATAGGGATATCTGTACGGCCTGATGTTTGGAGGAACACTTCCTGGAATCATATGAATAGCAGGATCACGATCACGCATAGGTGGGAGACCTTTGGGAGTCTCAAATACCTTTGAATGATTATCTAGGACTTTTTGGAGATCTTGAGAAATAGATGATTCTGATGTGGAAACATCTAGCGAACATAATTGTGCAATTACACCTCTTTGCTCCTTCTTTAGAAGCTTTGTCATACCATTAGAGCTGCTTATCTTTCCTGGTTTCCCTGCAATACCCCTTAACTCAACTTCCTTTCCTTCCGTAGAAAATTTGATGAAAAGTTCTTGAAAATTAAAAGCTATTGTACCCAAGGATTGTAGCCATTGGACTCCTAGTACAACATCAGCACCTCCCATTGGAATGGAAAGCATTGGGCTAGTCAATACATATTCTCCCATGGATAACTTGATATTATGGCACTTTCCAGAGCAATTTATTGTTCCTCCATTTGCAATCATCACTTGAAACTCTCGTGCTGGATATAGGAAGAAATTCAATTCTTTTGCTACCCTACAATGAATGAAATTGTGGGTGCTTCCTGAATCAATCAACACTATTACCTTTTTCTTCTTGATTTGTCCTTCTATTTTGATGGTTTGAGGAGTGGTAATTCCCGCCAATGCATTACAAGATATGGTTGGATTTATTTGTTCTTCATCTAGGCTTTGTTCTTAGAGTATATCCTCTTCTTTTGACCTTTCTTGCTCCTTTTCTTCTTCCTCTTCACAATCTATGTAGAATAATTTCTTCTCAGCACATTTATGACCTTTAGTGTATTTGCTATCACAACTTTAACAAAGCCCTTTTTCTCTTTTTTCTTCCAATTGTTGTGGTGTCAACCTTATAGGTTGTGGAAGACTAGGGGCAACAACACTAAACCGTCTTTATAGTTGTGAGTGGTATGCTTTCTGGTTGCCATAATTTTGCTTTCCATTTTTCTTGCCAACTTGAATGCCTTCTCTAATGAATCAAGTTCCCAAAGGCGAACATCATGTTGGATATTATCCTTTAAAGACCCTATGAACACATCAATCCTATGCTCCTACCGAACATCTTTTACCCTTATGTTGAATTTTTGGAACTCCTCAATGTGCTCCATTATTGAACCCTTTCGTTTGAGACTTATTAATTGGCTAAAAAAAGTGTTGCTTTCTGTATCCTCATAATGTGGTATCAATTCTTCCGTAAAAATTGCCCAAGTGATAAATTTTTTACGAGAGCAAAGCCATTGATACCATACAAACTGATTTGGTTCGAAATATACAGTTGCCATATGTACCTTTTGTGTGTTTTGCACATTATTGAGATTGAAGAACTGCTCCATCTGTAATATCCATGTGGCAGGATCCTTGCCATCAAACTTCCTCATATCAATTTTTGGAATATGGTGGGTCTTCGGTCCAACATTAGAGTCTATGGAATCATGATTAACATTTATTTGGTTCACATCATGAGTTTCCTTTACAACCTTTTCACCATTAGTATGTATTTCTTGTAGAAAATTTGTCAAATTTGTCTTCAAATCTACCATGTCTGTCTTCAAATCATCCATCTCAGCTTCCATGCCCTTTATCTTAGATTCCATGCCATTTATCTTAGATTCCACGCCATTTATCTTAGCTTCTGTTAGCTTTTGTGAGCGTGACATTTGTTGCACTTGTTCTTGTAATTTTGATATATCATGTAGCATTTCTTCCTCTTCTTCATGAGTCATGCAAGAGATTTTAGGTTCCTTACTAGGTGTTTGCATTTTTTTTCCTCGAGGCATCAGTTACCGATAATAATGCTTTACTATGCCCTTTGAATTCCTTCAAACCAAGCTTACGCAAAAAAAAAAAAAATACACACCTTTTTTCACTTTGTAGAAGCCTGATATTGAATCTGATGTATCTCTGTAATTTCGGATCATCTAGTTCTGAAATTGTAACCTGTAATAGCCTTCTGCATCCTCTTTCCAATGCCACAATTCTGGCCTAAATTGGTTTCTCCAAGGAAGAGTTATACGAAATCTCCCACAGTGACTTGATTATAGACTAGTTCAGTACAACAAAATTGTATGATGTGCCACGAGTCACTGTTTCAACCTATGGATATGAAAATGCGTGCAAGAAACTAGAGTCCGTCCTCTTTCTGTACCTTCTTACAAAATGTCAATGTGATCCCGAGAGAGAAAGCTATGATGATTTTCCCCAAGTCACCTGTTTTGAATGTAACTCAGGTGTTTGCAAAAATACCAACTTTCTCAGATCTTATCTCCGTAAATACCGCGCGAAAAGCTCTAAAATTCGGACCCAAGGTTTAGCGTGATTTCTTCCATAAATGAACAATTCTTTGATGATTGAAATGACAAAACCTTCTTTCTATATATAGGAGTTTAAGGAGTCACAATATAATCGAGCCGACCTAACAATAATAATATAAAGCCACAAAAATAACAATATGGGGGTAATAGAGGCACAACAATATAAATAAGGGGTATAACTACAATAGTAATGGCGTATCACTAGTATTATAGGGACCCAACACAATGTCCTTCTAAGCAAGAAGATCCATGAATTCTTGAAGACAAGGACATTTATGTTTCAAGTGGTGATCTACACAGATTTTACAAGGGAAGTTGATAGTTTTTTCTTCCCATTGTCATATTTGGCAACAACTTTATGTTTTGGGTTGTGCTACATAGCGAGTTTCTCTTTATAAGGGCTGGTCTTTTTCTTATTCTTCTATTTCTTTCTGTTGGGTTTTTGTATAGACATCACAGAGTCTATCATAGCACTCAAAAGAGCAACCAATTGGGTAGAAGGAGCGGTATCATTACAAAACTGGGAAACGTGCCTGTTGACTTTTTTTACAACATCCCCAAAGGTAGCGCTGATGATATCATCAGGGTGTGCACCAAGTTGCTAAGTAGAAAGAGCATTGGAAGTTCGAGGGGAATGGGTGATTACACCATATGTCGTGCCAAACTGAGACTAGATCAAATCAAAATGTTCGGCACAACGAATGGATTGGTATTTTGTGACCACCTGAGGAAACTTCCATGGGAATTTTAGGAAGAAGTGATTTCTAGAAATAATCTACTAACGAGTAATCCAAAATGGGATCCTTGACAAGCCTCTTCCTATGTCTCCATTCATGGATGTTATCATAGATATAGGTGGAGGTGTCTTGGCATAAGGTAGTAAGGAGTTATTTTCTGGTATTGTAGCGAACAAGAATATGGAATTTCTTTAGAAATTCCATCGAAAGGGTACCAAAGATATTGATTCATAAATATGGTAACTCAACATACCACTTGACAACATTTCCAGTAAGGGTGTGGGGGAAGATTCTAAGCTAGATACTATCATCCACGATGGAGTTTGATATATACAATAGATGGTATGTGGTGACATGTGTAGTCCGGCAAGTCTCTCTTTTCCCTTCAAACTTTAGGATATCAGTAGGTACCTTGTGTGGGATTATGGCCCAATGAAAATTATGATAAAGGGGGTCATTATTTAGTTTATATAGGTTCGACATATCAAGCATTGTGAGAAAAGGAAAAGGTTTAGGTGCCTGTCAGTCTGACCAATGTGATGAAGAATGACTTGAAGGACCCTTGGGTCGTCCGATAAAGTTGTTTCCAACATGATATATAGGATCCATTGAATAATAGCCTCCTTTTTGTGGTGGAACAGTCATATAAGGTGGCATTCCATAACCCTGAGGATCAAAATTGCCCCCTTCACTCAATTGAGGTTGAGGACAAGGTGGCTAAATGGATGGAGTAGGACTGGGTTAAGGGATATTTCTAGCCACATAGTTTGTCATAGGAACATGAATGACACTTATAATAGTGTTCACTCGGAGAATTTAAGTCGATCATTGATGATATAAGTTGTACTATAGGTGGAGGGGGACAGTAATTCCCCCAATTGGTATATGCATGTTGGGAATATTACCCCTTCACATTTGAGACGTAAGGTTTGAACATAGCAAAGGGTTCCAGCCAAAAGGGTTATTGAAGGTAGCTGTGGTAACTGTACTACTAGGAGTGATAGCTAGAGGTCCAAGGATAGACACAAAATGGGGAAAAGTTCAGATCTACTAGATTCCACTCATAGCTAGTGTAACTAGGTTAGTTGAACTAGGAATAGTCTAGATAGCACGGTAATGAGTGAGCTATGTATTACTGACTATAGTCATGGAAGTGATGGTGGACCAAATTTGTACAGGAAACCCCATGACTGATTAGTCGTCAAGGAAATATTGGATGTGGGTACTCGCAAAGACATGATACCTACATGAGCTACCTACATCAACACTTGTCCAAGAGGATCGATGAGGGGTTGACTGTAAGGAGTTACAAATCCTTCATTAAAAAGGTCCTCATGTAGTATGGTTTCTTGGGAAGTGTTACTCGATTCAATGTTAGACACTGGATAGTGATTTCTTGAAGAGGGTGAATTTGGATCACCAAGGTGTGGCTAATCCTCCACGACGAGTGAAGGAAGACCTTTGTGTCACCTAGATTGATGACAAGGGTCATATGTAGCCATGGTGACCGATATATTTTATAAAAAAAATTAAACTTAGTAATTCTCAAAGCAATATTTATGGTTATATTTCAACCAAAGGAGGGGATCTGTATATAAAGGGGATTTTTATCATATTTTTAGTATGGGGAGGGGAAAATAAGGAGGTATTTATATAATAAAGTTAGACATTAATGTGAATGTTGATCAGAAAGTGCTAAGCATGAGAAACTTAGGCTTTTGAAAGTGAAAAAGGGAGTTTAATGGAGAAATCGAGGAGTATTGAGCAGATCTGAATATCCTTGGGGAAATTAGTAAATGATTTGGGGAAAAGGATGAAGAGGAAGTTAGTCATGCCTTGCTTGAGTTGATCCAAGGGAATATGCCTTGCACTTGTGACTTGAAGTGAATAAAACACTTTGAAACACAAAATTGATCATAATCCTTCATTCTGCAACCTCAAAACTGCCTACCCAACCTACTTACCTAACATTTTTTCTTCTTTTTGGATGGGTGCACTTGGACTAGCAAACCGAGATTTTCTTCTTTTCTTTTAGCTATCCTCCTATCTAAATCTATCCTTATTTCTCCTAGGGGCTCAGATTAGCCAGTTGATCACCCTTGCTTCTCTACCTATCCAATGATCTTCCAAGATTAAACAGTTTGGACATATTTTTATTCTCTATCTCTAAAACAAGAAATTTAAACCTAGAGAGAGGCCAAGATTAAGCTGTTTGGCCCTCCCATAACTGTAACAAAAGTAGTGATTGCTTGGAAATATGGAACCTTTGCAGCATGGAAAGGATGAACATATTTGGCACTTCCACAGTCAATCATGAAAAATGACACCTATTGGTATAGGAGGCTAACACATAGACAATTAAAGTTGTAACCTCTACAAAATATAGACCGTGATGGTCAAAATATCAACATATAACATAATATAAGCTAGCATGCATCGAAGCTACTTATTAATCAAAGAATTGAATGAACATGTAAATGAATACAATATTGACACCATGAAGTAGACAACATAGAAACATATCTATATCGTTAGTTTGAAGAAGAATAATTACAACCATGTTGGTCGGATAAGTAATCCTCTACACCTTCATCTCCACTCTTTCTCTCTCAATTTCTTGGTAGCATAACAATATTAAAGCTCTTGCAAAATTTTGAAACCATTCGACCTCCGCTACATTGACTGAGCCTCCAATTTATAGATGGAAAGCGGCTCGTCCTTGCTAATTATTTTATGAATTCCATTGCGAAAAGATCTTGGATGTTGCCTCACTTTATTGCTCCTCCCTTCACATGTGACTCCCCTAGGAAAAGAAATGCCCTTACCTAAGAATGACACAAATGTTTCCTTCTTTCCAAGGTGACATTTGAGTGAAATGTGGAGTGTGAGTAAGCCAATTCATGCTTTGACCTCCGCAATCTCATAAATATATAGTAACACTACAATTTAGGAAAAATAAATTTTTAACCTAGGGACTAACACTTTTTTCTTAGAGCTAGAAAGTGTTATAACCCTCCTTGTCTGTTTTTGGGGTGCATTACAATGGAAAATACGCTTGTAACTTAGGTATATTCTTCAATAAATGTTTCTGTCTCCTGTGAGATGATGAGTAAGTCACTTTCCTATATAACAGACAATCACACAAATTGGGGACATCATCACACATTATCACGCTTGGCACCAATATTTGACCATGAAGCAACAATTGGAGATTGTTGAGCTAGACTTCACCAAAACTCAAGCATCATAATGTTGTATCTTGTTAGGGTGTCAAGTTGTCTCTATCCTATTTTTTTGTATATGGGTACAAGTGTGAAATGCAATATTATTTGTGATTATGTCGTAATTGAAATTCCAAGTGTCAATATTGGAATATGAATAGTCATTATGTAATTTAATGAGTCACTTTGTAAAGGTGTCGAAGGCTCATAAGGGTAGTCCAAGGGTCACAAAGGGTAGTCGAAGAATCACCCCTTCTTATTGTAAATAGAACCTCATAACTCATGTAGCACTCTTTCTGGAACCAAGCCTTTATCTAGGGTAAGGATTAGAAAGATCTTGGGAGTATTCGCAAGAGTGTTGGCTTCTCTCTAGTGTAGAGAAAGTATACCTCTTTTAAGGAGAAACTTTTCTTGACTATAATTTTCGACTATTAGGGCTAGTGGTCGTAAATGGTGTAGGTATGAATGGAAATTTCACTTGTAATAATAAAATTATAGCCATCAGGCTTTCATGCATATGTTGTTAATATAGTAGGATTATTCTTATTTTATTGGAAATGTATGCTATTTAACTTACACATATTCTTATGGACTATTTCATTTTCATCTATACGAATCATGTTGAATGTGTGTTGTTTTATTAATTCATCACTTTAACTTGTGGAATTTTCTGCATCTCAGCTTGTGATGCCATTATACTTAGGTGTTCCTTTCAAGGTCCGTATTATTACATGCCTCCAACTGTACACTTCCTCTTTCCCTTCATGTGCTGGAACCTTCATGCATCACACTCGACTCTCTTTAGAGCCACACACTTTCCCTTACCCAAAGTTATCATACTTATTACCACCCACTTCTCATACTCCTACTCCAAATGGTGGGAGGTCTAGTTGGGACTTCATATTGGGGAGGTACCCTGAATGTTGGCGAGTTGAGCACAACAATATGATTGTGAGGTTATGTATGTACAACATTTCCTTGTTAATGGAAAGACAAATTTTCGAAAGGCTTTGTGTATGGCTAATATTATATTGTGTGATGTTAAATGCATTGAGTTTGCATGAAAAAGTTTGATTTTGTGTGAACTCGTTGAAGTGGAACAATTTGTGAGAATTGTTGGGGAGTTGAGAGTTATATTATCTTATTTAAAAGTAATTAGTGATGTCCTTAAATTAGGAATACAAATTTGGTTATGAGCATGTCCCACATATGAATAATATTGCATACTTAGCTTGGTCATATATTAAGTTAAGGTTGTACGTGCTTGCAAGTGGACATAACAAGAAAACTCAAAGTTTTTGTGCATCTAGTTATAACTTCTCATTAAAATGCATTAGTGGTCACTATAATAAAAGTGAAAACATAAACATCAAAGTATATATAAGAAAATTACAAGTGAAAAGTGAGCCCATTGATATAAAGGAGATAACAAGATGATTAAATCTACACCATTTCATCATTATTTGTTATTAATAGAAGGATTAAAATATGAATGTTTACAAATATACCAAAAGATAACCAATGTAGTCCATTAAGAGAGGTAGAGGTCCTATTTGAACAAAATCACATTTTTATGAAATATCTTGATAATGCTCATGTCCATTATCTATTAATTTCCTCCATTGTTCATAGGTGTAAGGATTAGTTTGTGCAACCCATATTAGTTGCTCACACTCACTACATGTAACCATTTCACTCATTCAAAACTTAACTTGATGGTCTAATTCTAAACAAAACATGAACCAACCCATTTTTGTATTTGTGTCATCAAACATTTTATTCATCATAATTTTAAATGAGTTAACAATAATAACTTTCATATACCCCCATTGTTGTATCAATAAAAAAATCATTGAATAAGACATATGTGCCCCTCTTTATTTGTCATATGGATAAAGCTCCATACTAGAATATGCTATACTATTTTATACTATTGCTAGTGTAAAGAAATGGGACATATTTTCCTTAACAATAATTTTATTATTATTATTTGTTAAAAGAATGAAAACAACACTTAATATTAATATTAATATTATTTAAATAAGTACAAGTTTGTTTTGTTATATATATCTTTAAAACTTTATCATATTTCATTTTACATTACATTTATCATCAAATTATTTAAGAATGGGTGGATTTTTCTATCCTCCCTCACTTCTAGAAATTTTTAGGAAATATACATTTCAACCTTGTTGCGTGCATTAATGGAGTTAGTTAGTGGGGGTATTTGAGTCTTTGACTAGCTTTCCCCTTATCAGATATGTCTCTTTAAAAAATTAAAGTTTGACACTTCTTCTTGCTTTGAGAGACACTTTAGATTTGAGGTAAACAAGTAGAAGTGAAAATAAATGTAAATGTAAATGTAAACCTAAAAGTAAATTTAAACTTTAACATTTAACATTTAACATTTTAAATTTAATATAAGCCCTAAATACAAATCAATCTTGATTATTATTATGTAGAAACACAATATAAATTTAAAATGTGAAGAGGTCTATGAACACTCAAAAATAGCTATAGAAAGTAAATAAAATTAAAAATAAACTTAATGTAAAACTTCTTTTTATACTTCTCACTTATGGTAAATAAATAAAGCTTATTTTTATATTTACTCCATAAACTTATTTAAGGTGAAGCCTATGGGCCAAATAGCATTTTAATACCATGGGTCAAATGCCATATTTATAAAAGATGTATGGTAAATTAATAAAAATAAAAATAAAATAAATAAAACATTGTTTTATATTTAATCCATAATTCACTTTATATTTAGGAACACTCAAAAAAAGGTTTTATTTAGGTGAAGTCTATGGGCCAAATTATTGTTAATACCATGCAAAATAAAATATTAAAGTTAATATTAATATTAATAAAAATAAATATGGCACATGGTATTGACCCACGGTAATTAGAACAAATGGTATTTCCCCATGGTATTGAGCCTGAATGTAGCCTATTTAAAGTGAGAAATTAAACTGTCTACTAAGGGGCTAGAGGGACCAAATATTGACATCTAGCATAGAGTGCAAAAAGATTTGATCCCTCTTTGCTCTTGGTAGATCTAGAGTAAAGATAGATATATGTTCTATAGTGATGTGTTGTTTGAGTTAAGTCACATGGGCTAAGCTGGGGTAGACCGAAGTTCAAATCTCATTGAGTACAATGACCTGCTGTGGTGGCACCTAGAGGGGAGGATTCCCCTTTCCGGTGAGTCTGTTGCTGCTAAAATCATAGGAGCTTAGTATACCCTACTTGCACGTGGTTGGTTATGCTCTTGGTGTTATAGTGGCAGCTATGAGATTTGATCCTTGGTCTCCCATAGATTAGGCCTCCGCGGAGTTGCCCATTCACCATGTGGTTAGAAAAAAATAGATATATGCTAATATCTTAAAATATTGAATTGGTTGGTGAATCTTTTGCTACCTCTAGGATGGCCCTTGTGGTGCTTGACTAAAGAATTAGTTATAAAAAGAAAATATTGGTGGCCCCTTACTAAAGAGTTAGTTATAAAACTCAAAAAAATTTCATTTCAATAATTAGACATTGGCATTAGTTTTTTTTTAGATAGTTATAAAATAATGTATCACCTGAGTTCATGGTTCCACTATAGCTTATGCTATTACAATGGTGGTTTATAGTTTTTTTTTCCTATCATGTTTTTCCCATAATTGTGATTATAGGCCATCTCAAGAGAGTATGGCAAAGGTGTTCTAAAGTAATGTAATGCAATGTAAACATTTTTACTTGGTCAAACTAAAATAAAAATTTAGATAAAAATAACTCTACTTTAAACAGTTTGAGTCAAACTAGAATATAAATCAAATTAACACCACATTAAAATAAAATTAACATCAAAATAGAAAAATTATGTAAACTTAACTTTGCCAAGGCACCCCTACTCTTTGAGCTAGCCATTTATAGTGTATTTAAATGAGTAAGAACTAGCCTACATCCATCTTAATCTATGATGAGGCAATGGTAGCAGGGTTGAAATATCTTTTGGCTATAGAAGGGTATTTACCATAGTTAGAGTGGTAGAGACATTGGAGAGCACCTACCCCAGGGCCCCCCACTCCTAGGAGCTTAGGAGCTCGTGGGAAACTCTCCAAAACTGCAAAGAACTTCAAAGGTACTTTGGATCTTTTCAGGAGCTTCACTTCAATAAATTTAGTAATGAATAATTGCAAACATAGGTGTATTTGACATTGCAACTCATGGAACTGTGTGAAGGGAATAGTATGTTGCTGGTTCACACCTCATGAGTTTGGAACTAAGAGAAGCAACCCATTTATGGAATGCCATTCTATCATACTGGCCAATCATGATCTTTGTCATTGGAAAGCTATTCATTCTCATCATAAAATATGATGGTGGATGTCATATAAAAGCATTCACACAGATTGTTGGCCACTTCAAAAACTATGATTGTCGCCTAGGCTTAATGGACAAAAGACGAAATACTAATGAAAACAAGTTAGTCTAAATTCTGAAATATAAATATTATTTAAAATATATTTTTTAATTTAATTTTCATATTTATTTATTTATTTAAGTATAAAATATATATTAACATGGAAATTTATAATTTTATTATGCAAATTCTCTTTAAAATAACATTGGTTTTCAACTCAATTTTTATTTTATTTTTAATTATTATTAATATGTATTTTATTTTTTCTTTTATATAATTAGATGTTTTATATATATAGATATATATATTGGTGAGGTGATATCAACTCAGAGGAATTGAACTAGTGACTTAACATATAAAGTGGCACTAAATGAACTAATAATACACTAACAAAGACATTTTTTTAGGTTTGGGAGTTTTGCATGTTTCAACATTCAATCTTTTATTTGATTGGTAAGTTTTGGATGGAAATAAATATATTTTTTATTTTTTATTTTTACGATATATATTTAATTTTAATATATGATATTATTGTGGCTCTCTTCAAGTTTCCTTTAAATTTGCAAACTTGTGCAACACATTTTTTAAGGTTTGGGAGTTTTGCATGTTTCAACATTCAATCTTTTATTTGATTGGTAAGTTTTGGATGGAAATAAATAATTTTTTTATTTTTTATTTTTACTATATATATTTAATTTTAATATATTATATTATTGGAGCTCTCTTCAAGTTTCCTTTAAATTTGGGCAAAACTTCTAGTACTGCTAGGTTCGAGAAACTTGTGCAACATATGTATTTACCCTATATCCATCTTAAGATCAGATCAACCAATGTTAGAGGGGTTAAAATCTCTTTTCTCTTTAATAGCTTCTTTTGAGATTTCATATCCCTCTTAGTAAATCGTGAGTTAAGATGGATAGATGCTTGTTTTTACTAAAGAAGCTGTATTGATTCCCAAATTCATTTTTTTTATTTTAGTTTTCTTTTGATATTTTCTGTACAATTGAAATAAGTTGTTCTAAATCTTATAGAATTATTTGTTAAAAAAGTCAACTCACTAAGTAAAATTTGATTACTCTACAATAATATATTTTTATCATGTCTAAATGTGAAATACCCTTTGTAAATTATACATCATATAAGTTTTAAGACTAGATTATGAAAGCTTTAGTACTAGATTGTGAATTTTCATGAATAAGAAAAATGCTAAAACTCGATTTTGCTTATTATGCATCACTAGGTTTGAAATATAGTGTCATTAGATTCTCATTAAAGCTGAAATAGGGTCATTAGATTATGATTAAAGCAAAAGAACAAGTATGATTAAAGCAAAAGAACAAGTGTTTGTATTTGGAATAAGGATTAAAAAGAAATTAGCTTCAGTTAAATTAAAATGATTAAAATAATAATAATATTTTGCTGGGTCCATTTTCTCATCCTACAACCCAATATGATGTATAAGGGTGTGAGTCAATCATCAATATAAAAATAAAATATTAAATAGTTATACAAAACATTTAAATAATGTGAACTCATAACAAAATTTGTACATGAAGAAATTGTATCCTTCTAGGCTCATGTTAGATTAGTATTTAAATTAGATCTATAATGTTTTGAGAGCAATGACAAACCCAATTATTGAACAAGTTTTTCTATAATCCATATTTAAAAGTTCTTATAAGGCCAATTATATATATATATATATAGACCTGGTGTGAAATCTTAAGTAATGCTCACCTTTTATGAGTGGTAATTGCTATGAATCTAACACTAGTACCTATACACACCATTCTTCTTATCATCTTGGCATGGTGTTTAGAGCCATACCCACTTGAAAACTCTTGTTTGGGACCCTATATTAGCTGACCAAGTGTATAATCCTTGGTATAAATCTTCTTCCATTCTTGGAATCCTATTTCCAAGTAGTCTAACCATAATCCTTGACCTCTAGAGTCACCTCCTCTTTATACTAGTGCTGATATGGGTCCTCTATCTAGATCAATTGCACTGATGGAAATAGGAGACTCCAGAGGTATATGATTATCATCCTATGTATGCAGACAAGCTAGAACTAGAATTCCAAAAATGGAAGAAGATTAGTAGCACTGGGTATCACACTATACCAAGTCTGGCACCTGGGTATGGGTCCAAAAGGATAGGTGAGATGATAAGAAAAATGGCTTGTAGTGATATTGGTATTAGATTCATAACTTCATAATTTAGCAAATATTTCATGTACAGATGGCTCCAAAAAGATTGGTGAGATGATAAGAAAAATGGCTTGTAGTGATATTGGTATTAGATTAATAACTTCATAGTTTAGCAAATATTTCATGTATAGATGTTTTTTCTGACTGATGTGGCATTCTCCAAAGGATAAGTTTTGGAAAATCAAAAATAGTCTATGATTGTTTGGGAATCCTATGTTCGATGTTGTTATGAATAACCAGCCTTTATAAAAACAACTCATGATGTGGCTGAAAAAAAAAAGCCTCCTAGTATTTGAAGGTCTATGACATCACTCGTAAGAGGCACACATGATTATTCATTTGATTATGAAGTGACAAAAGAATGTCAATTTTTTTAATAGATTGAAATAGGTGTGGTTATCAGTGAATCAACCCAAATCTAAGTTCTCATAATACATGAAAGTATGTGAAAATCATTCCAAAGGTTATTTGATTACTTTACCATGTCAAGTGAATATCTTGATCAACTAGAAGAAAATAATTTTATGAAGAAATATGAATTTAATTATGATGTAACATGTAGTTTTATTATGACTTATATAATTATGTAAGTAATTTACATTATTTTACATGGGAAATTGAAAGTAATTCAAATTATCTCATATGGGAAATTGATAGGAAAAAGTATGTAACATTATAAAAATTAATAGATGTACTTAATTATTATTTTTTTATAAGATTACTAAAATAATTATAGCTATAAATGCCAATTTTAATTTTATACTTTTTCTAATAGACATCTGTCTTTTTCGAACTCTTTTGAAACAAAGAGAGATTTTAAGGTAATTTTATTTTTTCTTTGACTATATTTGAATTTTAAATAAGGTATTAATAAAAATTTAAAGTTTATTGTGCTGACATTAGATTAAAGAGATAGAGATAGAGTTGTTACAGTGATTTCATTTTTTTATTGATTATATTTTAATTTTAGACAAGGCATTAATAAAATTTAAAGTTTATTGGACCTAGATTAAATTAAATTTGTTGGAAAAATACATAAATAATAATTCAACATAAAAAAAAAACTCTTGGGATTTTGTTTTAGGTTGCTTGCAATTGGTATTATTCTCTTATGATTTTGTTGAACATTGCCTCCAATTGGTATATATGTTATTTGAATTGTGGGAAGAGAAAATGAATGAATTGTTGGAAGTAATGCTTTCATGGATGTGTAGATGTCCAGTAGCTAGGGGTCATTCTAAAAGCTGTTGATTACAAAGCATGAATTGGCCTGGTGATCATGTATCAAAGTCAGTAATCTATGTCCTATATGTGTATCTCTAGTGATCAATAACAATGTCTAAGCTTGGTTTGTTGTATCAAGAGTCTTTTTGATCTCTATGTTTTCGATGTTTTCTAACATGATATTAGAACTACATCTGTTTAAGCATCTGTTTAGGTGTTGTGATTTGTTTGCTTGGCAACAAAGTTGTGGAGAATTTTTCTTCTCAGTTTTTGGTGCGAATCAAATTGGCCGGTCAATGATACATGATGCTGAAAAATGACTTCTTCACATAAAAGCCGCCACATTGCCCCTGATTTTGGGGTGGATCGCGGATCTGTGTGAGAGAAGGTTATGTTTTCCCTTTGGAAAAGTCAAATAAGAAAGCAAGTTCGAAATCGAACGATAAAGCGACGGATGTGTCACTGGCCATAAAATCAAAGCGTCGAACTGCGTGGAGCAGGGAACTAATTTGCAGGGTTTTCAACACTGATCATAAGCATTGGACCGGTTGAAAAATGAAAGGGGAAGACTGTGCAGAAGAAATTCAGAGGTTCTGGTGTTTTAAAGATCAGATACGAGGATGGGGACGCAGAGGAGGTCGACATCGACGATGTCCGTATCATTTTGGTCCGGGAAGATGAAAATTGCAGGAAGAGGATGGAGATTTATTTGTACAGATGTGTTCCCTTTTGTAGATCTATGTGTGCTGCCCAGAATATTTCGTAGAGCGAGTGAGGGCAGATGATATTCTGCATTACGATGAACCCCTAAAATATTGTGAATGAAGCTAATCATTTGGTCGTGATTCCTCAGGTGAGAGTAATTGACATCGATCATGAGATGTGCAGCTGGAGAGGATCAACTACGCTCACGCAGTGCTAGTGAATCTCAAATCTTTGTGAACCTGCGGTGTGGGAAATGTGAACCATCGGTCTATCTTCTAGATCCACGTTCGAGATATGAATGTCAGCTGGAGAAACAATGATCGTCAAGAAAATGGCACAAACCATCTCCAATCAAAGAATGGTCAAGTCGAAGAATTGGGTTGTGTGGATGGGAAGGCAGAGAGCTGGGAAGTGGGAGGACTGTTTGTTTAGAATAGTAGCCTGTTCCCAACATCTGTGAATTAGTGTTAAATTTATTCCGAAAGAGTTTTAGGTCACTCAGAATATGTTGCGCATGATCGAGGATGTGAGCAGTTGCAACAAGTTGGAATGTTTTTGTTTTCATTTTAGAGTTAAGGCAAAAAGGGATATTCGTTTATCTGGTTTTGTGGTGGGTTGGAGTTTTATTATATTATAGTGTGTTATTGTGTAAATATAATATGAAAAATCAAATGAAGAACTAATTATAGAACAGGTTAATATATTTTTAAATTTGTGGTTCTTGATGGATAGTGACCCAAGAACATATCATAATCTGTTACAAGCTGGGATTTTCTGGAGATCGGAATATGAGTTTACATATTAATTTGATTATATGTTTAAAATGTTATCTTGTGAAATTGATTTCTCAAGAATACATTGACAAAGTTCTTACATAATTAGGGAATAGAACTCAAAACCATGTTTTCAACAAATAGAAATATGTCCATAGGATGGTGGTGCTCATCCATGTTACAATTTTTCTTTCCATAAATCTTTCTTTGAATTGCAAATGAGTCCTATTAGTATATGATGGTCCTATATAATTTTTCTTTACATTGCATATGATTCCTATTAGTGGAGAACCCTAAATACAATGTTTTTCTATTGGATATTAAGTTAAATTGAATTTGGATATGGGCCTTTATGATTAATTTTGAGGAATTCACATGCTATTTCTGAAGACTCATCATATATATAGGAAAAAAACACTAACCTTTCTCATACCATTCTATAAATATATATGTGAACCAAAGTGATTTCCACCCTATATATACATATACATTGTTTTCATACCTCTATGAGTGTTATATACCTCTATAAATGTGGCATTGGATAAATCCTTTGAGCATGAGGAAAAAAACACTAATCTTTCTCACACCTTTGTATAAATATATATGTGAAGTAGCTTGATTGTCACCCTATATATATACATTATATATGTGAACTAACCCTATATATACATATACATTCTTTAGATACCTCTATGAGTATTGTATAAGTCTATGAATATGGATTTGGAGTATAGATTTTTTATATATTGTTTTTTATTTTAAGAGCACACAAAGAAACTTTTAGTTAATGATTTTTTTAACATATATAATTTAAGTATGGGGGATTTACGCAGTGCATTATAATTTTTATGTTTTATATTTTTTTTAAGTAATTTTAATTTTTTTGAAGATCAGTTATTTTATATTTGAATTATATATTAAACTATTTATAATAGATTTACTTTAAAAAAACCGATATATCTTTAATATTTTTCAATTTTTATCAACTCTAAGTGACTTAATATATAATATATGAAAATATTTTTCTTTTTCCCAAAAGAAAAATAGTAATTTTATTCATATTGAGTAGATACATTAGCATATGGTGATAACTATGTATGTTTTCCTATCTTTCTTTTTTTCCACTTTTTGCCAACCTCCTGTTGGAAGTGGATGTTACAGTGGACATTTCTACCTCTTTAGTAGTAGTTGGGGTTTCTTTTTCAGAATATGAACTTTCTGTTGAGTTTGTTCTTTTGTTGCCACATATTTCCCTTTCTGTTGAGTTTGTTCTTTTGTTGCCACATATTTCCTTCCTTGGGATGAGTTGCTCATCTGCTGTGTGGGTAGGCTGTCATTGGAACTAAAGCCTAGTAGTTCTTGTTCTCATCATTTTGTGAATTAAGTTGGGTGCCTTGTTCATTGAGTGGTGCTATATTTCCTGGTTGTTCTGCTTGTTGGAATGTGGTATTGGTGGATTTTTCTGCATTTTCTTCCTCTTCTATTTCATCTACCCTAGAGGCTAAAACTGCCATCCTTTAGTCTTTGTTGGTTGTCTTCTCTTCCTATCTTTTTTATTTTATGGGCAATCACTTTGTAGGTGACCAGTTTAATGACAAATGCTACATGTGAAGGTAGTGTTTTCGTAATCAAGAGATTGAGACCATTTCTTTTACTTGTGGAATAAGAGGATGTCGTTTGGTAATCCTTGACTGAAATCATCCTCCAGTCAGATTGTTGTCAAGTGTAGATATCATTGGTAAGACACTCACTGTCTACTTTTAAAAATTTCCAAGAGCATTGCGAATATCTACTAATACTTTGATGTGTGATAAATGCAGAGGTACGTTATATAATTTTACCCACACAAGCATTTTAGATACCACCATGGTGTTTGGATTAAATTCTGTAAACCATGATGTCAAGAAAAGCCTAGCATTACCCCAGAACCATGATCAGTCATTCAATGCATATTCCTTACAATTGAATGTGTAGAATTTGACAATGAAGAAACCTTTTGAGCATAGATTATATCACAGTTTTGTATCCATATGAAGTAAATCCATTGACTTAGGGCTTGTGGTTTCGGCCAAAAATAGTTAAATATGCATATCACTGCTTTTGATAAATAATCATGATATATTTCATTTACATTAGGTATACCAATAGATAGAGCAGTATTTTGAGTTCTCTTATACCAGTAGTGGTGGCCTGCAGTTCTTATTGCATTTGAGTCCCCATTTTCCCTTTTACTACATCTTTGAAATAAATAGGTCATTTGGAGCTTGTATCAAAGTACCAGGGCGAGTCTTGTATTGAAGTACATAGTTGAATCTCTGCCTATGTCATATTGTTTTAGCTTGTATTCCTCCTGCAATATTTTTCCTGCATAGATCAATAATTGTTTGCAAGATGGAATGCTCATCCTTTCTTGTATCCTCTATTTGAAGGTTTTGATTTTCCTGGGGCTCCTTATTATACTGTGTTTCCTTCTGTGGATCTCATAAAAAAGGAAATTTTTGTTACCTTCTCTGGATCTCATAAAAAAGGAAATTTGTGTATGGAAATTTTTGTTACCTTCTCTGGATCTCATAAAAAAGGAAATTTGTGTATCTTAAGATCGAGTGGAGGGTTGTTCTCGCTTAGTGTCATTCATGTTCTGTACCCAAAACTTGTTGTGGTTCTGGACTGATTTCTTTGCAGGGTAGCAGTACCCATGATCTACTTGCAGATCTGAAAATTAAAAACAGAGAATAACCGAACAGACTGTACACAAACACTGGTTGAGATACTTGCAAAAACCGATCAATATCATCCACATCAAGAAGAAGGCACAGCCCATCATCAATAACAATCCTTGCAGCCAGCATTGGTTCCTGTTCAAGGGGTCTCTCAGTGGCCTTGGGTTCATTTACACATTATCACCTGTGGCATTTGGTGTTGAAGGAGCGTCCACTTCCAGAAGTGGACGGCCTGCGAATAGAAGAAAATGGCACTCTTCCCAGTGCCTCTACCTGAAGATAAGCATGTGGCTCTGCTACAGCTTTTGTTCGGGGTGGCAATTCACGTAGAGAAAATGGTGCAAACTGACATATTCCTCGAGAACCAGTAGCATTCTTTGCTTGCACAGCCTGATGATAATCATCAACATAGGGATCACTGGTGTGAGTTGCAGCAAGCTGCATGCGAACAATGCTCTTGATTTCTTCTGTAGACATATACTTTGATCGGAACTGTGGCCAGCCATTATTAGACCTACCTGACTGGCTGTTCGTATCTGAATTCTGTTGGCTATTACGCTGATTTTGCTTTCCACCTTGTTGAGACTTACTACGCTGATCCCTAAAATCCCCACCCAAAAATGCCTCATTGTATCTGTGCATGGCAGGTGGAGGATGTGAATTGAATACTTGTTGAGTTGGCACAGGAGGAAAATGAGGAACACCACTCTGCATTGCCTGAAATCTTTGCTGCTGCAGCAATGCCTGTGCTTGTGCAGGCAACATAGCATTGGGTTGGGGCATTTGCTGATGCATCATATTAGTCATAATCCCCGATGGCCCTCCTGGTCGCATATTAGATTGATTCAACCAGTGGCCTTGCAAGGCCGTGTACCCATTACATGACCTGAAGAGTCGTATTGAGGCATCCCTCCTCCATATTGGATCACAGAAGGCAGAATTCCTCATGTATCAGAAGGCAGAATTCCTCCATATTGGATCACAGAAGGTAGAAGGTTTTTAACAGTGGCTTTATTAAGGGCTCGATAGTCTGTCACAAGGCGCCATTCAGAAGTATCTTTTTTGGGAATAATAAAAGCTGGAGATGCACATGGCGAGGATGACGTCTGAATATGACCGGATGTCAACAATTCTTCAATTTGGCGTTCTATCTCAGTTGCCTCTAGAGGAGCAAGGCGATAAGATGGGGCATTGGGTAAGGAAGCGCCAGGAACAAGATCAATGTGGTGTTCAACAGAGCGTGCTGGAGGCAGCCCTGTGGGTTGGGTGAAGACATCTGCACATTCATGGAGTAGAGGAGCCATTGAAGGAGGGACTGGATTGGTGAGGTTGTCTGGCTTGACAGGGCGAACCAAGCACAAAGAAACATCTTGGTTTAAATTGACTCTTATAATGGGAGCTTTGCCAATGGAAGGTTGGGTTGATGTGCTAGCTGAGGATGTGAGGTGCGCCCATTGTGCTGCAAGTGGTATTGGTGATCTGTAGCATGATAAACAACATGTCGAGCCTCTTGGTATGGAATTCCTAGCAATAAATCAGCACAATTTAGAGGAGAAACATCACATACCACAGTATCACGAAAAGGCCCAATAGCAAAGGTGACTGCACAACATTGTGAGATGGTAAGACGAGGACCGTCCTTTCTGACCCAACCGAGCTAATACGGGTGGGGGTGAGGAGTGGTGGGAAGGCAAAGGCGTTCAACTAAGTCTTGTGACACAAGATTCTTTTGACTCCCATTGTCAAGAATAAGCGTGGCCAACTCATGTTTGATTTGACAATTATGGGTAAACAAAGGCGTAACAGAGGTGTTTGTTGTATTAGCAGTCATGAGGATGAGAGAGGGGTCCACTTCTGTCGGATTTTCGAGAGAAATAGCTGGAAGTGGGGTAGTGGCCTTTGGTTGTTCGACCTCTGTAAAAAGAGTTTTTTGGGGCCGGAGATTTTTCAATACTCGACAATCTGCAGAAGAATGTGAGTTGGTCTTGTGAAATGTGCACCAGGGTGTGCGGTGAGGTGTGGGGGATGAGGCAGAGGCGACATTAGAAGAATCAAAGGAAGATGGACCATTTCTGGCTTGAGGATATCGGATTCGAGTACCCACTTTGCGTTCCACCGCCAGGGCCCGAATAAAGGCCTTGTCTATTGAAGCACTATCAAACAATTCAACTTCACGATGAAGAAGCATTAGCAAACGAGAATTAAATTTGATAATTAGTACCTTGTCTGGATCGGATATATGGAGTTGAATGCGCAACTTGCAGAAGACATCAATGTAGGCTTGCACTGATTGATTGGGTAGTTGTCGAAGCTGCAATCATTTGGCAAGGAGATTTTGTATATATCTTGCAGGATAGAAGCGTTCACGTAAGGCGCTTGTTCTCCAAGGTCCACAACCAAGAACATATTCTCAAGATGAGTATCCCACCATGTTTGTGCTAGGCCTTCCAATTGTTGACTGGCGATCTGAAGTTTCATCTCCTCGTCCATTGTTGGACAGCTTCTAAAATAGTTGGAGAGGCTGCGGATCCAATTATCAACAGTCTCACCATTCATTTGCCCTGGCAATTGAAAGCGTGTATCAAGCTACATTTGCCCTGGAGGGCTTTGTTGTTGTTGCAGCTTAATTAGCTCTTGAAGAGCCCTAGCTAAATCATTCGCTCGCGAGTTCATGATTTTTATTCACTGAATGGAGTGAAATGTATGACCCTTAAAAAAAAAAAAAAAAAATTCTTCGAACAGGTGGATGGCTTCCAAGATCTTATGCTCTGATACCAATTGATCTACTTGCAGATCTGAAAATTAAAAACAGAGAATAACCAAACAGACTGTAGACACAAACACTGGAATAACACAGGTCTTCAAACAATACCACCACTTTATTATGAAGAAGAGATGAGCATTTTATAAAACAATGCCATCATTCTCTTTATTACAAAATATAAAATCAAACTGCTTAATTAGATAAAGCCAAGATATTTTACATGTTTCCTTTTTCCTAATTTTTGAGATGTTTCCCTCTTTTCTATTCTTGGATGTTTCCAATGAAATAGTAAGCTTTTTCTTGGTTGCCCAATCAGTGAGATGTTGCTGATTTTTGTGTGTTGCCCAACCCACCTGTATTCGCCATCCAAAGTATGTGTGGATAGATCTGACCCTGATATGCATTTGTGGGGAAGGATATCTAAGTATGAGCTAAGAAACCTGTAAATCTCTGTCTGGGCATCTTGGATCCCTGAATAAATCAGTTTTAAGCAGAATGGTGGAGCGGTAGGCCCTCACCTCTCTGCATATCATATGCCAATTGTCGCCATGGCCAGTCAGGACAGGTCTGAGTTAAAAACATCTGGACGGATTTCCCATAACCTATCATGCGCTACCCGATCCGTCCAAGTCACCTGTCTTTCGGCTTTTGACTTGTGGGCAGGATAAAAGCCAAAGTATGAACGCTTGCAGTTTAGCTGATCTGGTCGATGTTGGGGCCTGTCTTCCATCTTGTTGCCCGTTAATATAAACCCTTGTCCCGCTCGGTAAAAATCGCCTCGATTCATGTAGAGAGAGGTCACCCTTAACAAGTGTGGGATGGATCTACCACAGGGGATTCGTTTTCTAGTTGGAGGATAAGCCAAAAGATTAAGAGATTGTCATAGTGGGCTTGCACATCTTCAGACTTTTTGTGGGGGCATCCTGCACCCTTCATGCGTTCTCCATTGCTTCCCAAATCTCTCGTTTCTCTGGTTGGGAGAGCGGCGTCCAAACCAATTATATATATATATATATATAATATATATATATAACCAATTATATAATATATATATAATATATATATATATATATATATATTTATTTATTTATTTATTTATTTATTGTAAAAAGATTAAGATTTAAATAATCTGAAATTATCAAAAACAAAGTTTTATGAAAGTTATTTTGATTTTATAGTTATGGTTAATCAATATGTTAATTATAATTTTCTTTTTACAACATTTGAATCACTAATTAAAAAAGATATAAACACATTTCATATAATTATATAAAAATATATTTCCATTTTATTTATTTTCATAGCTTTTATTAATTTGTTTATTATAAATAATTGTGATATATATTAATAATTAATTTTCATATTTAAATTGTAATAAACCTTGTAATTGAGAATTGTAAATGGTTTGGTCTTTGTTTTTATTAATTTGTTTATTATAAACTATTGTGATATATATCAATAATTAATTTTGATACTTCAACTGTAATAAACTTTGTAGTTGAAAAGTTGTATGTGATTTTGTCTTAGCTTTTATTAATTTGTTTATTATAAACTATTGTGATATATATCAATTACTAATTTCGATACTTAAATTGTAATAAACCTTTGTAAGTTGTTTGGTCTTGGGACCAAAACTTTCTTTTTGAATATACTTGGATGGGTTCTGCGGCATTCTAACACATAAATACGTGTATCGCTCTTCAAGTGATCTACGCATTCTAACTATATATATCAGTCTCCGGAAAGCATAAATACTACTTGGATCTACGCCTTCTCAATTTTAATATACCGAGTTCTGAGGCTCTGCAGCAAACATAGATACTATTCTAACTATATGTATCGGTATGCGACAAACATAAATACATGGATCCACTATATATCTGATTTTGAGGCTCACATTTTGCATTATTTATAATCCGGTGAGCTTCTGTCACATTCTAAACTATATATTGGTCTGCGACAAACATAAAATTCTTGGATCTGCACATTCTAACTATATATCTGGTTTTGAGGCTCGAATTCGGCCTGTAGCATTCAAATGTATATATTGCTTGTGATCTTCTACTATATCGCATTCTAAACTTCGGTATGGTTCTGAGGCGCATTCAAATAATCAGGGTCTCTTCAGTGATCTTGGGTCCATCGACGGCTCCAATCAGGTTTGCGGGCTACGGTGGGCATGTGCGATCTACAAACAGGGTTGATATTAGGTGCACAATTTCCTTATCTTTTTCTAATACATATTTGGTCATATATTTCAAGCATGAATATTTCACCACAGCTACCGAAGATTACCGAAGGCACACTTAGCACAATTACTCTATAAGGCCTCTATGAGTATATAGAATCATTAGAGCAACATAAAGAAGAAAGAGAAATCAAGCTACAAAGAGAGTTAGAAGCCATGGTCAAAAATAAATTTGCATCTCTTGAAGAGAATCCAAAAATAAATAGAAAATGAAATAGAACTATTGGGGAATAAAATGGTGGCAATAGAGACTAGGTTCCAAGTTATAGAAAAACAAAACCAAGATACTAACCAAACATCCCAGCAAGGAGATGCTTTAGAGAGCCTTAAAATGAAGGACGTGATTAAAGAACTATAAGGAAAAAGTTAATAGCCACCTCACCCTAAATAATGTGCTAGATAAATTAAATATCAAACCAATTAAAGATGAAATGAACAAATTAATAGAATTAGAACATGAGTGCAACAAAAGGGCCTTGAACATTATAATTTTCGGTTTAAAAGACGAGGTAGATGAGGATAATTTAACTATGGCTAAGACATAATTACATAATAGATAACAAATTAAAACAATGTGCCTCTCACAAGCAACAAGGTTGGGGAAATTAACTGAAAATAAAGGAAGATTGATTCGAATAAAGTTGAGCTCATTGATCATAAGTATGACATACTTAGTAAAATATCAAGTCTAAAAGAATATTTACAAATGAATATCTCATCTAAGAAGATCAAGCAGAATTAAGAAAGGAGGTTCAAAAGGTAAAAGAAGCTAGAAAGGAAGGAAAATGGGCAATAATAAGAAATAGAAAAGCCTTGATTTGAGATAGAAACCAAAAAGATAGTACTAAATAGCAATTCAACATGCTTCATATTCTTTCTTGGAACTGTTGGGGCTTTCCATGGAACAAAAGCCCCAAGCAAAGCTAGATCCCAAATGATGTTGATATTATTTTTCTTGTTGAAACTTGGAAGCACGAAGAATCTAAGGTCCCTAACACAAATGGCTTTATGCTATGGTCTACCTGGAATAAGAATCCTCCCATAGAAGCATTGGGGGAATAGATTGTTAAAATAAGAAGAACATCTCCCCCCATGCTAGGATCTATAAAAATGACCCTTACACCCAATATAGTTGGATAGAGATCATTAGCATTAATAATAAAAAATACCTACATAGAAATATGTTATTTCCCCCCATCAATTCTAGCTTCTATAAGAAGAAGAATCTAGATAAGTATAACCCTTACAATGGGTTGGAAAATGATATTTCTAGCCCAAGGAATGAAGGTAACATCCTTTTAATAGGTGACTTTAATGCTCGAACTTCAAGCAAACACACTATTATTCTAAGAAATCATTCCAACCCTAACCCTCTTTGGTTGGACGAAGACCCTAATCTAGCTAGTAGGTACAAAAGGAGCTCTGAAGACCTCGAGGAGAATCTGTTTAGGTCACAGCTAGTCAAGTTGTGTAGTGCTGAGGATCTCATAATTTACAATGGTCAAAAGAAGTGGCCCAATTCTAGCTAGATGACCTGCATCCATGGGCTTGGTAGCAGCGTGGTAGACTATGTTATTTTTTATCTCCCTTTATACAACGAGATAATAAATCTTGACATCTTAAATGACCACGAGCCTAAATCTGATCATAGGCCTTTACTTATAACTCTCAAATTTGTCATCCATAGACATCCCATAGAAAATAATTCTTATAGCCAAGAGAACTTAATATTTGATAGAAATAAAAACGATCTCTTTCTAAAAGAGTTGAAAACTAATTCGCTTATTTTATCTAGTATAGACAATATAGAAGAACTCTACCATAATTTTACTACAACCCTCTCATATTCTATTAACAAGTTCTCAATTGAAGTTTCAAATAATAAAATAAATAGCAAGACCAACCCACAATATGACAAAGATTGTAAAAATGTGAGGAGTGCTATTAAGGAAGTTGTTGATGAATCTCTTAAAATGGACAAGATAAAAATATACAAATTCCTATCTTAAAAAGATCTATGAATCTCCAAATATCATGGATAACTTTGAAACCCTTCCCATATCGAAAGAATTCTTCTCTCTTGAAGACATTGATTTTGGAGTTAAATGCCTAGCTAATGGGAAAGATAAGGACATTCAAGGTCAACAGGTGGAAATCATAAAAATTGGAGGCCCTCTCCTCATCCCCCACATTCACAAGCTTTTTAATCAAGTAGTCATTGAAGGGTTCCCTAAGATATAGACTAAGACCCTCATTATTCATATTTTTAAAAATGGGGATACAAATAACCCCTCTAATTATCAGAAAATTATGATCAACCCTCTCTTAGATAAGTTATATGGTAATATTTTGGAAAAGAAGTTGAGCATATAGATTGAAAGTGAAGGTAAGCGGCCTAAAGGCCAAGTGGGTTTTAGAAGGCATCACTCAACGACAGACCACCTCGTTACGCTTAGGATCATTTTGGACGAATGTCGCAATGATAAATCCAATCCCTTTTGTTGCTTTGCAGACTTTAGAAAGGCTTTCAATATGGTTCCTAGAAACAACCTTTGGAATAGATTAGAAGATCTAAAGGTTGCTTACGAGTTGAGAGCTGCCACTATTAGGTTATACGAGAATGTAATTGCCAAGCTAAAGAGCAATGAGGGCTGGTCAAAAGATATTAAGTGTAATATCAGAGTTAAGCAAGGTTGCCGTGTCTCCCCTACCCTATTTGGAATTTACAACGACAAGCTCGAATGTTATTTAGAGGAAGCAGGATGTGTTGGCATGGTATTAGCTAGGATAGTCATCATCCTTCTTCTCTATGCTAACAATATTGTTATCCTCGCAAGGTGTCGATCTGATCTTGATAAGAAACTTAGGCTTCTTAATGATTTCTGCTCTACCATGGGTATGACTATTAACAGTGACAAAACAAAAGTTATCATTATCAAATCCAATAAGGACACCCACGGTAATTTTATGTATGACAATAATAACTTTGAGGAAGTGTATTCTTACAAGTACCTAGGAGTTGATATTCATCACAAGCTCAGTTGGAACTATAACACTGAGAAAAGGATTAATGGGGAGTGGAAAGCTTACTTTGGTTTTAAGAATAATTGTAAAACAACAAACCTCATAATGTGGCATAAAATGAAGTTCCTCTTTGAAACTTTAGTCACTCGTGTTATCTTATATGGATGTGAGGTTTGGGGTTGCAACATCTCTAGAGAATCCTAGAGAAAGATTGAGAAAATCCAGAAGCGCCTTATAATGTATAACCTAAAAATTAAAAGCAATACACCCTGCCCTATTCTACTTATAGAAGTAGGTCTTTCCGCTATCGAGAGCCTAGCTATGACTATGATTTTGTTGTACAAGCACAAACTCAATAACATAGGAGATCATAGACTCCCTAAGCTAGCTTTAAATTCCAGCCAAAACCAACTAAGGCTCAAATACGGGTGGTATAAAGACACGAGGGCCTGGTTAAAGCATTGGGAGATCAATGAGAATGATGCATTGCGGAAAATTAATAACATTAAAAATATTGTTACTTTTAAGTTTGAAGAAAAGATGTGGTGTGAGAAAGTTTTAGCAGCTAAAATAAAATTAAGTTATTATAAGAAGGTCATCAACCCCACCCTAGAATATAAAAAATATATCTCTATTTTAGCTAGCTCAAAGAAGAAAATTAATATAACGAAGATTAGAACGAACTCTCATGAGCTCCATAGTGAAATAGGTCATTGGGCAGTTCCTAAAACACCATGGATGGAAAGGATCAACCATCTGTGTGAGAATAGGAACATTGATGATGAAAGTCACTTTCTCTTAGAGTGCCCTGCATACAACCACATTAGATCTCAGTTTCATAATCTTTGTTGCAATACTCACCTTTCTAGCCTTTTACGATGTCAAAATTATAGTGAGCTTGGGAGGCTTCTCTCCAAGCTTTTTGAGCATAGAATTAAAATCTTAAATTAATCTAAATAATTTTTTTCCTTAGGACTAATAGACCAAAGTTTGGTCTCAGTGGACATTAACCATCATCATCATCATCATCATCAACATTCCCAAGCTAAGATAGAATTATAAAAAATCAAAATGGTTATAAAAATGTAATGATTTTTTTTATTTATATTTCATACTCGCGAAATTAAAAAATGTTTTTAACATTTAGAACTTAATAATGTCATTGTTAACTTATTCCCATTTGAACCCTTAAAATAGTAAATGATGCATAAAACCTAAAACTTACAATGCAAAATACATACCCTCAGACCAACATTATTCATGGTTAACTATATAAAAAATGACTATCAAAGTTGAATTTGATTGGCTATGTTGTCTAACATGGTTAACTATCTTTGGCTATTAATGTTACTTAATAATAATGATAAATGATTATATTTGGCCGAAGTTGAGGAGTGTTGACTAATTTTTAAACCATGGTTGATCTAGGTGGATGTTGGTGGCCACCTACCTATTCCACTTAGACCCCCACCACTATCTATTATGACACTAGCATAACTCCTATTTGTTTCCATGATCATTTCACCATGCTTTTCAAAGGGAGTGCCCATGGAAGTTATGACCATCATTATTCTAATTGGGATATCACAATGAGAGAGGCATGTGATTGATTCATGAAGATGAGGTTGATAAGTTCGCTTGATGATGAAAAAAAGATAATTTGGAAGCTCAATATTTTTTTTTTCTTGTGAAGCCACCAACCACATGATGATGTATCTTGTCAAGGGTCTAGAAATTCTAGTAAAACCCACAATATTCAAGAGGAGGAGGTTAGAAGAGTCTCCATTCCACCCATTTCTTTGTCTTCAGATTAATTTATTTCTACCATCATACACTTGTTGGGGCTAAACTCATTGGTATCTAATATCTAACTAATATAAACATCTATATTGGAAATGGGTTGCACAAATTTCAATTCCTTAAAAATGAAAATTGTGTAGGATGGTGTAGATTTCATGAAGTTGGAATATTCTTAGTCTTAATCAAAAAACAAGTAGGCGTTCGTGGTGAATTCTAGATTGTAGGTCTGTTAGGGTTCTTCTACTATGGAGGGAGAAGAATGTGGACCTATAGGAGAGAGGTAATAGTACCACCCCAGCAAAGACTCATGCAAACATGAAGGAGTCATCTAACATCCACCAGAATATTCCACAAATATGTGGTCATTGTTACAACCATTACAACATATTCTCAATATGATAAGCACTAAAATAACCAAAATAGTTCAATTAATTTAGTGCAAATGAAAACAAATATGAAACATAAACATCTATAGATAAGTCTTTCAAACATTCATAATCCATGCATGAAGAGAGATGGATACAATGAACAACACTTGCTCATGCCTTATGGGAGAAGAGAAGTTGAAAAGTCCTTCGCTTGTACAAAGAGGACACATATCTAATAAATGGGGTGATCCTTCCCCTCACTTCCGACTCTTGGACTACCGTTATGATTGTTTGACTTCGTATAACTTTTCAACTTTCAAATGACTCTTTACATTTTTTACCTATCCCTTTCAGTTTCACTTCCCAATATATTTTCAAACAAGAATTCACAATAATCAACAAAATTATGTTGCAAATGATGACTCATGACCTGACATGACATGGAATGATGACATGGTATTGTCAATTCATTCTTTCTTCTTTATTTCTTTGTGTCTTCTTGAAGATGATCTTTTCCTCCACCTCCATATGGCTTAGAGATGATGAGTCTTGAGTCTTATTAGATCGTGAGCTATTGTTGCAAACTCATGTCCATATCTTCCTCCCCATTGATCAAATTGTACTTTCAACTACAAAGGTATCTTCTAGCATGGCCTCCTTCTTAATCTCCTTCATCATCATCCATTTAGAGCATGATACTGTACTTGCATAGGAATAAAACAGCACTTTATTTATCAGCTCAAAAAGTGGAAATGGCTTATTCCCATTTCGTAAAGTAGTCCACAGCGGTAACAATGAAATTGTTTCCATCAGAGGAAGTAGGGTTACAAGTAATGAAGTTGATGACCCATCTAACAAAGGGGTCAACATAGGTAACTGTTTGAAGAGGCGCAGGGGGTGCGAACATTTTAATGGTAAACATTTGACATGGATGACAATATTGGACTACATTAATACAATCTTTAAAAAAGGTTGGCTAGTAGTATCCTACGCTAATTTTTTTCTAGGTGGTAGCCATGTCAGAAAGATGACCACCATGTGCACCAGCATGGCATTCATTTAGAATTTTTTTTGCCTCGGTACGTGTAAGAAAACATCGAAGAACTAAGACAATGCCACCATGATATAGAGTATTTTTCAACACCGTGTAGTGCCTCGCTTGGTGGCGGATGAAGTGACGGTACGGTGTTGATAGATCTTGGCAGAAACATTGTGTTTTGAGGTAGAAAAAATATCCCCATACCAAGGATATACATATTCATCTAGTAGAAGATCATGGGATAGCTCTGTTATATGGTATTATTATTGAGAGTGCAAAGCATCCTTAATGGTAAAAATGGTTGTAAAATAGTGTTGACCTACAATAAGTGATATAAATAAAACATGCCAATGTCGTGATCTATTAAAAAAAAATAGTTACACAACCAAATTGAATAAGAAAATAAGAAAAATAACTCAAGTAATCCAATGGGAACGAGATATAAAGAATATGTTTAATTAGATGACAATTGTGAAGGGAACAAATAATGCAACGAGTCCCTGTGTGTAGAGGGAAACTTTTAAGGATACAAATTTATTTTAAAGTTTAGAAATCTTCGTGAATCTTACTAGTCATTAACATGCAAAGTATAAAATGTCTGAAGATACTTTTGTAAAAATATTCAAATTTATAATGATTTTATGTATTGTTTGTAAAATTTTGGCAATTTCTAAGGAAATATAATTTTATAATGTAAAAGTACGGTGAATTATTTTTAGAAAAAAATGGAAATTGGAAAATCTTTTTTTGGAAAAAAATAGAAAATTAGCCCACTTCCGAATATTAGCCCCTAAAATCTTCCCTGCCTCTTGGGATGGTTTCTTGGCTATCCTCAATGCCTTGATATTTCTAGAGTCTCTCTCTTCTCTATAATGTGTAAACCAAGCAAGTAGAATGTTTGTGCTCAATGGGAACTGAAAAGAAAAAGGCAAATGGTGAGCGACAATGATAATAACCAAAGCAACAAGAGTGAGTGCAACAATGAAAATTATCAAAAGTGAAGAATGTATGTAAAACCTTCGAATTTATAAAGAGATATTAGGTTGTTCTCGAATAATGGAAAAAATAAAATATCATTAAAAAAATCCTAGAATTAACCATTTGGAATATTTTATTATATTTGGTTGGAGGGAGAAGGCATTTAAATTGGTTAAATACTTTTATTTTGAAATAATAAATAAATTATTTATTTATCATCTCAAGGAATGTGGTTAAGCGATACTAAACAAATAATGGTTTGTTTAGGTATTCCTAGGGGATTCAGTCAAACTTGACAAGGAATAATAATTAAATAATGATTAATTGATTATTCATAGAGATAAAGAAGAAAAATAATGATTTATCTAATTATTTCTCATGATTGGGTCAAATATGACAAGGAATATTAGTTAAACAATGGTTTAATTAATTATCCCTAGAAGATAATTAAATAAATAATGATTTTTTAAATTATTCTTCATGGGTTTAACAAGAAATAACTGAACAAATGTGGTTTATTAAGTAATTTATTACAGTGAAGGAAATTTTACTATGGTAAAATTGGCCCTACATGGTGTACTTCATTCCAGCTAGTAGGTTATGGCTAGATGATCAATTTTTGGTGATAAGAATGTCATCTGGGTCGACTTTGTGAAGGTTTGACAATAATTCAATGAAGACTAAGGAGTTTCTAGCCTTGGTAGTGGCAAAAACTAGATCAAATTGTTGAAGGATCACAGCCCATTTGGAATGTTTTCCTCCATTAACTTGAGAAGAAAGAATGTGTCTCATGGGATTCTCTAGGGTAACGATAGTAGTCTATCACAACATGATGTAATGTGAGAAGCGATTGATAGGAAAAAAATATTCCAAGGTTAGTTTCTCAACATGTGAATATCGAAGTCTAGGCCCAATGAGTATTTTCGAGAGATAATAGATCACATTCCCATTGTGATCATCATGAGTTTGGAACAAAAAAGTACAAATGGAGGATGCATACTCTTTGAGTTATAAGATAAAGTCATGTGATTAGTTAGGAGGATTAAGTACTGGGGAAGATATGAGTTCCTCTTTCAAGGCATCAAATGATTATTGCACTTGATCATCCCTCAAGTATGGTACTCCTTTCTTTAATAGCCACATGAAGCCTTTCATTAATTCTGTGCCATAGAGGATAAAATGACGTAAGATGTTTTCCTTTCCTTGCAAACATTAGAGTTGTAAAATGGATTATGGTGTGGGAGATTGAGTGATCGCGTTTACCATATCAGGATCAATCCTTATCCTATGTTTGGAGATAATGAAATTAAGGAAGTGTCGTGACCCAACAAAGAATATGCACTTATGCGGATTCAAATGGATGTTATAGATCCTACACCTAAGAAATATTGCTCTAAGATGAGCTAGATGTTGGGCTTGTTTCTTGGAATGAGCGGAAAGATTATCAAAGTAAGCATGAACAATATGTGTGATATTGTGAAAAGTATAGTCCATGGACCTACGAAAGGTTTCACCCACATTCTTCATACCAAATGGGAGCTTTTGATATGAAAATATGCCCCAAGGACACATGAAGGTGGTTTTGTGCTAGTCCATAGGTTTTATAGACATTTGGTTATAGTCTTAGAATCCATAGATGAAGGATAATGACTCATAACCATTGCAATTGTCCATCATTTTCTAAATCAAAGAAGTCAGATAATTTTGTTTTGGACACATGACATTAAAATTCTGGTAGTCGACACAAACGCAAATGGTACCTTCTTTTTTTCTACAAGAACAAGATTGGAAACACAATCCGTCAAGGAAATATGGTAAATAAAACCAACACGTAACAATTTTTCCATCTTAGTCCTCATAGCCACAGTTTTGTGGGGGTTGAATGGTCGAAGCCTTTGTGAGATAGGACTAGCATTTTGATAGACCTTGATCTCATGCTAGACAATAGAATGATATATGGTGGTAATTTAGGCATAAGACTAAGCAAGTACATCGCGAAATTCTTTGAAAAGTTAGGTGAAGCTCGCAATTTCCTCAGGATTTTATTTAGCTCCAATCTAAGTATTTTCCACCATAAATGTTTTGATTGAGATATCAACGAGCATAGTCTTTGAAAGATTCCCAAGTTCCCATATGAATTCATAGTTTGGAAAATCATATAAATTTAGGTAACAATCTTAGGTGGTTCAAAAGGTAGGACTTTTATAGATTTCATGTCTGAATCAGATATCGAAGCGTGATGGTGAGAGGTTTCCCAAGCTCACTCTTCTAAGCACAAGATCTCTTGAATAAATTCATCCATAGGTAGTACTTCATCAAGGAGATAATTAGAAGGAGTTGTGATGGGAGAGGGAGTCTGACCATTGGTCATAACCAAGGCAACACAAGAATGAGATGTAGATTATTAAATGACTTGATAAGCCAATTCCACTCTTGAAAGTGGAATTTGTTCTCCATAAGGTTCAAGGTATGAAGGGGGCAAGAGGATCAAGGGGTTAGTTAGGTAATGAGGACTGGTGGAGACCATAGAAAGCGTCTTTATAACCTTGGATAGTGAGAGAGTAAAGAAACCCAACAAGGAGGAACCCTTGAAAAGACATCTACCAACACTCACATAAGAGTTAGGTATGCCACCCACTAAGGGTACGATGCTGCTATGCAACAAGGAGTAATCTGGGGTACAAAGGAGAGTTGGTCCACTATGACTATTTTCCCATCCAATGAGAAGAGGATGGAGTGAGAAGACTGAAGGAATAATGGGAGTCATGGCATAGGTTTGTGGGCCCTCAGTTCTGGTCTATTTTTGTTTAAGGAAACTTACTTAATCCTTATATTTTCCATCCATTTTCCATCACATCCATATCATTTTGATATATTTTATGCATATTCATGTATTTAATTTTAATTTTTCATTTTTTAAAAGTTTTTATGAAAATTGAGTTTCAAGTGCAATGTTGGACAAAATCATAAATTCCCGTAATAGCTATGTGGGTGACATATTTGCAGGACACTCGGGCTCGATCTGGATTCATGAATGGAAAGCTTGGGAGCTAGGGCTAAACTAATTCCACTTGGTTCGGTCAAAACACGCTTTATTAGGCCCGATTAAGGCTGGTCAATCATGACTAGTAACCCAAAAAATCCCTACGAAATAGGGCAATTTTGTGATTTCATGGGGTTGTCCATATTTTTTGGGATGGATTGAATTAATTTGACTTAGATAGATGGATATGAATAGATATGACTGTTAGAGAGACTTTAGATCAATTTGTTTCATAAACTTCTATTTAAGCCAAGACTTTGAAAGAATATGTAATTTTTATATAAATTTATACTGAGACATTTGAATATCGAATATTAATTAAAAAAACTTGTTCTACCTTCATTTTGATTTTCGTTAGTGTGGATGAGTGCTTGACATTTCAGCGTTTGATAGCAACCTCAAATGTGCAAGGCAGGGGTGGAGGGGCCCCACTCCATGCTAAGTACACTTCATTGTTAAATTAGCTTAATTTTCATGAACTAGTTGCTTTAGATTTGTTTACTTGTTTTGCTTCAGATTTGCTTATTTGAATTAATGTGTGATGATTGTTGAATGGATATTGGTTTAATTCTAATTTACATATGAAGGGACACAAAAGAATTTAAGTTAAATTCCCCTTCTCTTTGATGTTGAACTAAAATTGAATTTCATTCTCCTTTTCTTCTTTGAAGTTATTTGTGCATTTTTGGTTTGAAGCAATGGTGATCATGATAGAGTAGAATTGTGAAGAAGGACAATCTGGTCCTCCTTAGTTAGGAGCCTCTTTTTTTACATCTTCTGCATCATAAACCATTGTTAATTAATGATTTGGATTTCTATTCATGAATGTAACATTGGAGGGAAGGACAACCTGGTTCTCCTATGTTATGAGACTCATCCCTCACATATTATATAAGTGAATTAGAAATTGTTAAAATAGGTTTATATTTGTAACATGTACTCCCTTAACTCTTCAAATTTTATCTTCTAGGCTTGGCTGTATCTGATATCCATACACAGTTGACTTGCCTCCATGTTTTACAAATCTAGATCGATAATTAAATACTTGTGTTAATTTGTGTTAATAAATTAGCCCAACATTTTGGCACCGCTGCTCGGGATCGAAGCTAGGTCACCCACGTGAGAGGCGGGAATATTCACCATTATGCTACAAGAAGAATGAAGGAGTGAACTCCATGGATGAAGTTTTTTCAAAGTCAATCTTAAATTCATATTTCAGAATATGAATACAAATGTTCAAGTCGAAGCAACGTTAAAATTCACCTGATGTTGAGTTCACCCAATGAAACTCAAATTCTTGAAGCTTGGCTTTAGTTATTGACCAACAACACCAACAAACCCTACAACATGATTGAGATCGAGACAAAAAGACATGAAGATAATCATTAAAAGAAGTAGTTGAGTTTTGTACGATGTCAAGTCACATCAATATCCAAAGAAGCCTTTCATAAGCCATGATTTCATCCATCATCCATATTGTTTGTTAAGCTTCGCGATCATGCATGTTGAAGTAGAGGCTTACCATCTATCCATTTACTACTCAATCATGACTTCAATTTAACTTCTTTTCATAAGCTTTTCATACTTCCCTACTCCATTACACCCCACCTCCATCCAAAAAAAAAAAAAAAAGATCAAAAATAATAACAGAGTTTGGTTGTGAAAATCTAGGAAACTGGCACAAAAAAACTTGGATTCACATAGGAAAACCAACTTGTTTGGCCAATATGAATTCTCTATTTTGTTTTATCACTTCTTTAGTTTTTGTTTTCCAAAATAAACAATACTTTAGGACAATTCTTCCCATCAGCAAGGGGAAAGGTCGCAAAACAAACTTAATTGTGCAGTTGATTTGACAACGGAACTTGTATTGTTCGAAGTTGGGATTTGAAATATTTTTGAAATCAATAGCAGTTGGGACATGAAATGTTAGAAAAAACATGTGTATATTGCATAAAAATGTACACGAGAGAAAGGACCTGAGTTATTATGAATCAATTGCAGAGGGACCTAAAAAACATCGACAATCAATGGACCAGAATCAATGAAGGATGCTAGAACGGAAGGCAGAATTAAATTCTATGTTTCAATCTGTCTAACACATTTGATTAGAGGACATCATCCAATATTGTCAAGGAGTAGAGGACACCATCCAATATTGTTAGGGAAGTACAATTACTATGATTACAAAAAATTTCTCTTGCAAATTTGAATTTTTGGAAATTTTTAGAGCTTGTTAAAATTAAGTTAATACCTGAATGCATATTTTATATTCATTACATTACCCTCATATTAGACCTATTATTTTGTACCCATTATCCTAAGTAGCATTTTACATTTACCTATGTAGGTCCTATATTTAATTCCTACATTCCATATTAATTCTGTAACCCTCAATATTTTTCCTCAAAGCAAAAGGGATCAAATGGGATAAGTTGAAACCTACACAACCATATAGAAATTAGTCCTATGGAAAAAATTTTAAACATGACCTAAAAAATGATCACTTTAAAATTAAGGAAATACATTGCAATAAATAGGCAACATGCGCATTATGAAAATCCATTTAACAAATCAAATCGAAATGATTTATGTTATATGGGGTGTGACGTTATCAAAAGCACAATACGATGGGGTGTATGGTTCATATGGTGGAAATACAATGCAAAGTGATGAATGATAAATGCAAATAGCGAAAGTAATGGTGAAAGTGAAAAACAAAACCATGATTCATGTAACCAACATGGGAATAAAAACATAGCATATCTGCTAGTGATAGTATATATGTTATATGGTAATGCGGGTTGGTTAGAGGACACCCACAACAGAATTGAAGGGCGAGTTCAAATAAATCAAACATAACCTGAGGCAAAGTCATAAATGAAAATAATAGACTTGATGGTGTCAACAACACAGTGAAAATAATTATACACAATTCCATTCAGAAGTTCGATGGTTACGCATGGTATTGTGATGCAGGAGCATGTGACTCAGAGGGGAAAGTCTTCGAACTTATTCCAAAAATCCAAAAAAAGTCTACAGGCAAGGGAGTGGGGTCCTTTAGCCCGAAATTTCCATGTTTTTTTAGTTAAAAATAAGATAAAATCAAGAATAAAACATGCTAATTATGTTACAGATGGATAAGCTATAATAAAGCGTTTACACTTTAAATCATTCCATGTAAAGCTTGCTTTTGTAACGGATAAGGTCCGAGAAGGCCTATCCATTATTATAAATGAAGAGGTAGCGAGACCCTTACGGGGGAAGAGAGGAGCGGGTGCCAAAGCATTATTACTTAAAACTTTTCTTTCGGTCTATTTGATATAATGGCCTTCTGTTAATTGAATTGTATATGTGTTTATGCATTTATTTCACTGTGTATTGAAAGTGTTGAATTGTCTTACTGTTCCCCGCATGATGCATTTACTGTGTATTTAAGCTTTTAGGGTGATTTTCTTTTCATTGTGGCGGCTTCTGAATCTTTAAAATCATTTTTGTAAAGCCAAAGGATAACTCTGTTTACACAAAGGAATTACGATATTTCCCTTAAGCAGAATAGTGGGCGGACATGAAGCATTATTGATATTGGTTCTTACCCTTACTGGGTCCGAAACCAATATCGTATCGGAGAGGGCCTTTATAACTTTGGAATGTGTGAGCTCTGATATCTCAGAGCCGAAGTATTATAAAGCGCGGCATAATAGGGCGTCGGGTTCGAAAGGGGCCTTTAGTATTGCGAAGTGAGAACTCCGACTTTCGGAGACGAAACACTACAAAGCAAAGTTTAAAGGGCATCTGTTCCGAGACCCATTATTTTACAGACCCGCCGATAAGGAACCACTGATAGGCCAGACCCGAAATCCATATAGAAGGGAGCCTAAAGTGCGTTGGGTCCGCGGGGGTATTCGCATTGCATATTGGAGGCATTGATGTTTGGAGATCCGCTGATAGCGATTGCGATATCGCATCAGGGAAAAGGAAAGGGATAACATAAAGCGCCGATAGTGTATTACCCCTCCATAAACCCTCCAATTGTGTTATAACATAATTCTCTTAGAATTACAGTTCCGATAGCTTAAAGCCGCCGATTATATTATAAAGTAATTCTCTTAGAATTACTATTCCGATAGCTTAAACCTGCCGATTGGGTTATAAAGTAATTCTTTTAGAATTACTGCTCCGACAGGAGTAAGGGCCCTATTTGTCAATTAGCAAGGTTGTGGGGGTCAGAGAGGAATTAATGAAGCTATCAGTTTAATGACTGATACGCCTAAAGAAGAAGAAAGAGAAGTTGACCCTAACATTGAAGAAATTGCGGCCAGATTGGGAAGGTTATCCCTAACACTTGCACCCACACCATCATTAGTGGTATCATAGCCACCAACTGACATTGAATTGAATCTCAGGAGCAAGAGAATGATGGCTTTTAGATTTGGAAGAGAACTAGGACGTGGTGAAAGAGGACGACCTGTTGCAAATGCTGAAATAATGGAAACCGTACAAGAGTTGCAAGCTAGATTGGATGCGTTAACTTCAGATAGAAACTTAGATGATGGAGATGTTAGCGAACCTGAAGTTGGAGCTACAGAGGAGGAAGCTATAGAGGTTACTCCTGAGATGAGGTTCTTTCAGTCAGTGTTGAAATCCACAGTCAGGTCAAAGACCGAGGTATCGGTATACCAAGGAGGACTGAATCGAGAAGAATTGATAGACTCGATTAATAGCATGGAGAAATTCTTTGATTATGAAGAAATAAAAGATCAGAAGAAAGTGAAGTTTGATGTCACCAAGTTAAAACACCATGCAACGCTCTGATGGGATGGTGTGCAAGCAGAAAGGAAGAGACTTGGTAAGCAACCAATCAAGAATTTGGAGGAGGATGGTAACAAAGTTAAGAGGTAAGTTTTTGCCAAGTAACTATCAGCAAACATTGTTTAGACAGGTGCAAAATCTTAGACAAAGATCTTTGACAGTGAAAGAATACACAAAAGAGTTCTATAAGGTGAGCATAAGAGCTGGAGAAGCCCAAGATACAGATGAGAAGGTGGCCAGATATATGAATGGCCTCAGGATGGACATTCAAGGTGAGATAAGTCTGTTGTCCCCAAAAACAGTAGAGGAAGCTTATCAGATAGCACTGAAAGCTGAAGCAAAACTAATGAGGAAGTAGTCTGCCAGAGGGAGAGGGACTTTCAGAGGAAAAGGAAGTCAAGGTGGTAGTGGAAGGTCTACAACACCTAAATATGGAGCTAGCAGTAGCTCAACCCAGCATGCACCCACAGGAGGTGATGCAAGAGGTAGAGGGAGTTTTTCTAGAGGAAGAGGAGGCAGAGGAAGAGGCAGAGAAATAAGATGCTACAGATGTAACAAGCTGGGACACAGAGCTTTTGAGTGCCCAGAGAATGTAGAAACAAAGCTCAGGAGTGCAATTGTTGCTCCGGTTGAGGGAGAAGCACCAGTGGCAGCATTAGCAGAAGAATAAAATACATCAGAAAGAGGAGAATCTTTGGTAGTTATTAAAGTTCTACTTAAACCAGCAAAGGAGATGGATGAACCACCACAAAGGAAGACTTTATTACGGACAGTTTGTAAAGTTCAAGGGAAATGTTGCCAAATGATCATTGATAGTGGCAGCACTGATAATTTGGTCTCTACAGAAGTAGTGGAGAAAATGAAGCTGAAGACAATGAAGCATCCAACACCTTAAAAAGTGTCATGGTTGCAAAAGGGACATCAACTGTTAGTAAGTGAACAGTGTGAAGTGGAATTTCAAGTGGGCAAGTATAAAGCTAAAATTGTTTGTGATGTGATGCCTATGGATGTGTGTCACATATTGCTTGGAAGACCTTGGAAATATGACAGAGGAGCCATACATGATGGGAAAAGAAACACCTACAAGTTTGGAAAGGATGGTGTCAATCATACATTGCTGCCTGTGCAATAAGAAGATGTATTGGGACAGAAGACTCATCCAAAAACTCTGTTACTTGGAGGAAAGGAATACCTGAAGCAGATTGAAGAAAACGAGGTAAATTTTGTTGTAGTTTGCAAGCCCAAGGTAATAATGACCTCTACTAAAGTTTCTGATTTACCCATTGAAATTGAAGAAATGCTCGAGAAATATTGTGATATTATTGTTGATGATTTGCCTAATGAATTACCACCCATTCGAAGAATCACCCATCATATAGATTTGATCCCTAGAGCAAGCCTACCTAACAAAGTAGCATATAGAATGAATCCTGCAAAAAATGAAGAAGTTAAGAAACAGGTACAAGAATGGCTTGACAAGGGGCTGATCAGAGAAAGCTTGAGTCCTTGCGTAGTGCCAACAGTCGTGAGCCCAAAGAAAGATGGAGGCTAGAGAATGTGTACAGATTCGAGAGCTATTAATAAAATCACAATCAGGTACAGGTTTCCGTTACCCAGAATTGAAGATTTAATGGATTGCTTGACTGGAGCAAAATATTTTTCAAAATTAGATCTTAAAAGTGGGTATCATCAGATAAGGATAAGAGAGGGAGATGAGTGGAAAACTACTTTTAAGACCAATGAAGGACTATATGAATGGAGAGTGATGCCTTTTGGGCTATCAAATGCACCAAGTACATTCATGAGGCTCATGAATGAAGTTCTTAAAGAGTTCATTGGTCAGTTTGTAATAGTCTATAGCAGGTCCAAGGAGGAGCACTTGAGGCATTTAAATTATGTCTTACAGAAGCTACAACAAAAAAACTATTGCTGAATTTGAAGAAGTGTTCACTCATGAAAGAGGAGTTCGTGTACTTGGGATTTGTTATTTCTGTTGAAGGGTTGAAGATGGATCCAGAGAAGATCAAGGCAATTATGGAGTGGCCTTCACCCAAGAGTGTTTTTGAGGTAAGGAGTTTTCATGGTCTTTCTAGTTTTTACAGAAAATTCATTAAGATTTTTAGTAAGATTAATGCACCTATTATTGAGACCATAAAGAAGGATAAACAACCATTTAAATGGACTGTTGAAGCAGCGAAAAATTTTCAGCTGTTAAAGAAGAAAATAACTGAAAAGCTTGTTTTGGTCCTTCCTGATTTTAACAAACCTTTTCAAGTAAAGTGTGATGCCAGCGCATAAGTAATTGGAGGAGTTTTAAGCCAAGAAGATAGAACAATAGCTTATTTTAGTGAAAGCTAAATGATGCAAAAAAAAAGTATTCTTCTTATGATAAGGAGTTCTACGCATTTGTGCATTCATTAAAGAAGTGGAGGCATTATTTAATGTCAAAAGAATTCATTCTTTATACAGATAACCATGCATTACAGTTTATAATGCAGCAGCCAAAGCTCAGCCAGAAACATGCTAAATGGGTAGAATATCTTGAAGGCTTTTATTTTGTGTTGAAGCATATAACTGGGCAGTCAAATAAAGTTGTAGATGCCTTAAGTAGGAGAAATGCATTGGTTCAAGAAAGTCAAATCCAAGTATTGGGTTTTTATTTTCTTAAGGAATTATATGAGACCGATTCAGACTTTAAAGAGGCATTTGAAGCTTGTAAAAATCCTTTTTTAGCGGATAGGAGAAAGTGGTTGGATTATTTCTTACAAGATGGACTGTTATTTAAGAAAAATAAGCTGTGCATACCAAACTGTTCAATGAGAGAAAATTTAATCAAAGAGAAACATAGTGGAGGACCTGCAGGACATTTTGGTGTAGAGAAAACTTTTTAACAACTCAATAGATTTTATTTCTGGACGAAGATGAAATCTGAAGTAGAGAAGTACGTAAGAAATTGTAAAGTCTGCCAATATGCAAAAGGAAGGAGCCAGAACAGAGGGTTGTATATTCCATTACCAATTCCAGATTGTCATTGGGATATGGTAAGTATGGATTTTGTTCTGGGATTACCAAAGACACAAAGAGGTTATGGTTCAATTTTTGTTGTAGTGGAAAGATTTTCAAAAATGGCACACTTTATTAGATGTTATAAAACTAGTGATACTTCTCACATTGCTAATTTGTTTTTCAAAGAGATTGTAAGATTGCATGGGTTGCCCAAAAGCATTGTCTCATACAGGGATTCAAAATTCATTAGACATTTCTAGAGAACACTATGGAAGAAGCTGGGGACTAAATTAAGTTTCAGTTTTTCCTATCATCCACAAACTCATGGACGGACTAAAGTTGTGAACAGAAGTTTAGGAAATCTTCTGAGGAGCCTTATTGCAGAGCATCTAAAGCAATGGGATCAAGTGTTAGCACAAGTTGAGTATGCATATAATGACTCACTGAACAGGAGCACACGACATATCCCATTCCATATTGTTTATGGAATGCCCCCAAGGGGAATATCTGAGTTAAGGAATTTGGGAAAAGAAGAAATGAGAAGTGCAGAGGGTGAAGACTTTGCTTCAAGAATGCAGGCAATTCATGAACAAGTGAAACAACAGCTGCGGGATAGCAACATCAAGTACAAAACCAGAGTAGATATGAGGAGAAGAGGGGTGAACTTTGAAGTTGGGGATTTGGTTTTAGCACATCTCAGAAAGGAGAGATTTCCAAAGGGGGAGTATAATAAGTTAAAATCCAAGAAAATTGGATTGTGCAGAATACTGAGGAAATTCTCTACAAATTCTTATGAGATTGAATTACCACCTGATGTGGGAATATCACTAATTTTTAATGTTGCAGACTTATACAAGTACGAGAATGAAACTGCAGATGATACAGCACAGGATCAAGAGACTCCAGAGATTAACTTGGTAAAATAGTTACACACAACAAATAATTTACAGCCAGAAAGAATTCTGGACATGAAAATGCATAAGAAGACAAGGGGACAAGAATACTTACAGTATTTGGTAAAATGGAAGGGACAGCCAATCGCTGAAGCCACTTGGGTTACAGAAGATGTTCTACAAAAACTGGGCAAATCTATAGATGAGCTCATGGACATGAGCCCATGAAGAACTTTGTCCTCAGGAGTCTGATGCAGGAGCATGTGACTCAGAGGGGAAAAGTCTTCGAACTTATTACAAAAATCCAAAAAAATCTACAGGCAAGGGAGTGGGGTCCTTTAGCCTACAATTTCCATGTTTTTTTTAGTTAAAGATAGGATAAAATCAAGAATAAAACATGCTAATTATGTACAGATGGATAAGCTATAACAATGCTTTTATGCTTTAAATCATTCCATGTAAAGAATGCTTTTGTAACGGATAAGGTCCGAGAAGGCCTATGCATTATTATAAATTGAGAGGCAGCGATACTCTTAGGAGGGAAGAGAGGAGCGGGTGCCAAAGCATTATTACTTAAAACTTTTCTCTCGGTCTATTTGATATAATGGCCTTCTGTTAATTGAACTGTGTATGCCTTTATCCGTTTATTTCACTGTGTATTGAAAGTGTTGAATTGTCTTATTGTTCCCCGCATTATGCATTTACTGTGTATTTAAGCTTTTAGGGTCGTTTTCTTTTCATTGTGGCGACTGCCGAATCTTTAAAATCATTTTTATAAAGCCACAGGAGAACTCTGTTTACACAGAGGAATTACGATATTTCCCTTAAGCAGAATAGTGGGCGACGTGAAGCATTATTAATATTGGTTCTTACCCTTATTGGGTCCGGAACCAATATCGCATCGGAGAGGACCTTTATAACTATGGAATGTGTGAGCTCCGATATCTCGGAGCCGAAGTATTATAAAGCGCGGCATAACAGGGGGTCGAGTCCGAAAGGGGCCTTTAGTATTGCGAAGTGAGAACTCCGACATTTGGAGCCGAGACACTACAAGGTAGAGTTTAAAGGGCATCAGGTCCGAGACCCATTAATTTTACAGACCCGCCGATAAGAAACCGCCGATAGGCCGGACCCGAAATCCATATAGAGGGGAGCCTAAAGTGCGTCGAGTCCGTGGGGGTATTTGCATCGCATATTGGAGGCATTGATGTTTGGAGATCCGCTGATAGTGATTGCGATATCGCATCGGGGAAAAGGAAAGGGATAACATAAAGCGATGAAAGTGTATTACCCCTCCATAAAGTCGTCGATTGTGTTATAACGTAATTCTCTTAGAATTACAGTTCTGATAGCTTAAAGCCACCGATTGTATTATAAAATAATTCTCTTAGAATTACTATTCCGATAGCTTAAAGCCGCCGATTGGGTTATAAAGTAATTCTTTTAGAATTAATGCTCCAATAGGAGTAAGTGCCCTATTTGTCAATTAGCAAGGTTGTGGGGGTCGAAGGGGAATTAATGAAGCTATTAGTTTAATGACTGATACGCCTAAAGAAGCAGAAAGAGAAGTTGACCCTGACATTGAAGAAATTGCTGCCAGATTGGGAAGGTTATCACTAACGCCTGCACCCACGCCATCATATTGAGTCAAAAGGACAGCAACTAAAAAATGAAACGGTCAAATATGCATTCAAAACAATAGAGAAAACCCTGTGTGTTTATCACTAAACAACTTTGACATAGCCATAGACATCAAAACCTCATGTCATCATAACCATTGGAGGCTCAGCGAGAAGGGTAGAAGTTGTGAGCCATAAGCATATGGCCAGAGGAAGTAAAACGCCAGTTTGACAGAAGAAACAAACTGAGGAAGGAGAAAGTGATATAACGCCAAGGAATTGGAGAGATAAGTAGGGTGAGCAGGGAAGATTAACAGAGAAGAAGGAGGCAATAAACAAAAATCCCATGAAGATCCAAGGTGAGAGAGAAACCTAATCTATTTTCTTTAATGAAATGGACAGTTTAAAGGAAAAATCATGATTTTTCATCGAGATTATGGATAGTTTGTGATTTGTTTAAAATTTATTTATGCCACCATTGAACAAAGGGAGGTGTTAGAACACAGATAATTAGGCCACACTGAAAGAAATTGCCAAAAATTGATTTAATTTCTCCTTGAAATCGCCAAGTTTACTAAATGAAACAAAGTATTTTCATAGCGAGGTTGATTTCTTGCACGATGGCATATCTTCAGATTAATTGCACAAATAATGCATGGTGATATAACTTCAGCTTAATGAATGAGTTGTTAGTTGTAAGGTGGAGAAAATCAAAATAAATCATGACTGATAGATCTCGGTTCTCCATGAAACATAATGTTTATTAAGGTTGATTGCGTGTTGAAATAATGAATTTTTGAGTGAAGTTTTGAAAGCATGTAGTTGTAAAAATGCATAGTCACCAAGTCTAAAAGATACACCTGTACATGTGTTTTTATGACCAAACAATATCATAAAAAAAACTGAGTTTTAGTTCGATGCATGAAAGAATGGGTCAAGAAAAAGAGAGTATTGGGCTTATGTTTGAAGATTTGGGTTTATATTTGAGTGTGCAGAGCCAAAATTATAGTGAAGTGTCATATGTTGATGCAGTGTTTTATATTGGTCATTGGGCAATGAAGAGTCATATGTCAATTGGATATGCTGAAGATTGGTTATTAAGGAGAATTGCATATTAGTTATTGGGTAGAGAAGTATTGCATATTGAAATATACATAGAGCTTCAATTTAAACCTAGTAAAAAACAAAATTCTCAGGTTATATTAAGAAAAACAAAAAATTGTAACATGATTTTTGTTATCTTCGTATATTTCTATTTCAAAATAGAGCTCAACTTTTTTACATAGGTGTATAAAGGAGAATGTTTGATTGCATGAATAGAACAAAAATTGGTTTTTGAATCAGGAAAAAAAAAAAGGAAAAGTGTTTGTTTCTTTTCTAAAAAGGGTAATGATTTAAAAAGAGAAGTGATTTATTGTTGTAGTGAGACATAAATTAAACAAGGTGCGAATTCAATTGCTTTTAAAAACCATTGGAAAGAGGTAAGAAGGATACTGAAGAAGCATTTGAGGAGAGAAATTGATTTAAAATTTGACGATCATGAAATTTTATTTAGTCCCGGAAATGCATTTCGATTTTTAAGAGGCCACTATTTTTCGTTTCTTTTTTTGAGAAAAATAAAATGAAATTTGAAAAATGAAAACATGGGTTTTCTTTGGAGTGAACCTAATTAGGCTCGCCATTGGTAGTTTTATCAAATACATTTTTATCTGGGATATTTTTATGGTTCTTTCAACCCCTATTTTGTAAATTGTGTCGGAAAACTGCTAAAGTCAACTCTAAGCTTAATGGCTCTCTTGGTTTGGTTAATGGAAGACGATATGATGGTGGATGGATAGAAAAAAAACACATGAATAATGCTGCAAATATGTAATCATTGTTGGATGTAGATCAATATAGGACATTCTGTGAAAAACATGGACTCTAGTAATTAAGCAACAACTTCTCTCTTTTATGAATTATAATGATTTTTGGAAGTCTGTTGATTCATTGCTTCAGTGGGTTAGAGTCCAGAATTAAAGAATATTGACTTGACAATGTTTTTCTCAGAGAAGAGTTGGTTAAAAAAAACTTCAAAATTGATTTTAAGGATGGAGAATTTTATATTTCCGAAATTGATTTTGATAACAGATATTCATTTAAAAAAAAAACAATTTTGAAGGATAAAGAGCAGTTTTTTAAAAGAAGACCATTGTTTATTTCGGAATTTAAGGAACTATGAAGGTGGAATAAGATTTGATTTGCATGTATGGTGTTAATTAAAAGAAGAGAGGGTTAAAAGTTGATTTTTGAAACAAGTATGGTTTTGATTTTAAAAGTTGAAGGCATAGATATCCTTTTACAAGTAGCTTAAGAGAAAATTTCATCCTCAAGGGTGAAAACCATAGGTGCATCAGTAGGTCAGTGAGCATATAGTAGTAAAGGGTCAAAGAGACACGAACAAGCATGAGGACATGATTGAAGATTAGCAAGAGGGAGATGTTGGCCCTTAGTTTTGGTCTATTTCCGCTTAAGGAAACTTACTTAATCCTTATATTTTCCATTCATTTTCCATCACATCCATCTCATTTTGATGTTTTTTATGGATATTAAGGTATTTAATTTTAATTTTTCAATTTCTAGAAGTTTTTATGAAAATTGAGTTTCAAGTGCAATTTTGGACAGAATAAAAAATTCCAGTACTAGCTATGTGGATGACATATTTGTAGGACACTTGGGCTCGACCTGGACGCATGAATGGAAACATTGAGAACTAAGACTGAATTAATTCCTCTTGGCTTGGTCAAAACAAGCTTTATTAGGACTGATCAAGGCTGGTCAAACATGACTAGTCACCGAGAAAATCCCTAGGAAATAGGGCAATTTTGTGATTTCATGGGATTGTCCATATTTCTTGGGATGCATTGAATGAATACGACTTATATAGATGGATATGAATAGATATGATCGTTAGAGATGCTTTAGATCATTTTTTTTCATAAACTTCTATTTAAGCCAAGACATTGAAGGCTTAAGCTATGTAATTTTTATATAACTTTATGCTGAGACAATTGAATATTGGAGATTAATTAGAAGAACTTGTTCTACTTTCATTTTGTTGTTCGTTATTGTGGATGAGTACTTGCGTTTCATCATTTAATAGCAGAATCAAGTGTGCAAGGCAAGGGTGGAGGGCCCCCACTCCAACCTAAGTACACTTCATTATTAAACTAACTTAATTTTCATGAACTAGTTGCTTTAGATTTGTTTACTTGTTTTGCTTTATATTTGCTTATTTGAATTAATGTGTGATTATTGTTGAATGGATATTGGTTTAACTTTAATCTACATATGAAGGGACACACAAGAATTTAAGTTAAATTCCCCTTCTATTTGATCTTGAACTAAAACTTAATTTCATTCTCCTTTTCTTATTTGAAGTTATTTATGTATTTCTGGTTTGAAGCAATGGTGATTATGATAGAGTAGAATTGTGAAGAAGGAAAATCTCATCCTCCTTAGTTAGGAGCCTTTTATTTTACATCTTCTGCATCATAAACCATTGTTAATTAGTGATTTTGATTTCTCTTCATGAAAGTAATATTATAGGGAAGGACAACCTGGTTCTCCTATGTTAGGATCCTCATCCTTCACATATTACATAAGTGAATTAAAAATTGTTAAAATAGCTTTATATTTGTAATATGTACATCCTTAAATCTTCAAATTTTATCTTCTAAGCTTGGCTATATTTGGTATCCATACATAGTGGACTTGCCTCCAAGTTTTACGAACCCGGATTGATAATTAAATACTTGTGTTAATTTGTGTTAATCAATTAGCCCAACAAGGTCCAACTCATGCCCAAAAGAAGATTATAGTTGAGATAGTGATCTACGACTTGAATGTCCACCGTTACCATTTTCCCACTCAAAGTAATGGGGCAGCTTGGTAGGTATCCTTTTAAGATGAACGTGTGGACATATAATTATTTAAGGGAATTTGACAATGGTGTGAGGGTTGGACAACCCAAGGGAAGTCAACATGAATTTGACATGATGCAGGTCAAACTGTCTTTGTCAATGATCATTCTATGGATAGCTTTGTGCTTCGGAATAACCTACAGAGGAAATGAAAGTTGGTGGGAAAGGAGAGGTTTAAGTTTCTACACATAAAAAAATTCTAGCATGGAATCATGAGGGTCAATTCCATTAATGGATGAAAGAAAAGCTTTCCGTTGTGGCAGATATGTTTTCAATAATCAGAGTGAAGACATGATTGACGGTGCTTGCACCAAATATTCTACAATACTGTACTATGAGAAGCATTTTTAGAGGTATTGTGTGTCATGTGACGAAGTGCCCCTTTGGGGGGGTCACAAGGTGAGTGACAAGCCTTTCGATATGAAGATCGTTAGGCAGCCATTAATTTTAACTCAAGGAAACATCAGAAGTGTTAGCAACTAGAGTTCCATAAGTTTGGGTCGCCTTTTAAGATCAATTGTTTCAAAGGTATAAATGGTTGACGATCCTTCTCCACATGAAGTATGATGTAAAATGTCGTTTCCACCTTTCAAGGGTTATGATGGATTAGAAATAAGATGTTGTTGTTGTTATGTGGGGAAAGGGTTGTTTAGGAATGCTAGGGTCCAACCAATGTCCTTCTGAGCAAGAAGATCCTTGAATTCTTGAAGACAAGGACATTTATGTTTCAAGTGGTGCTCTACACAGATTTTGCAAGGGAACTTGATAGTTTTTTCTTCCCACTGTCATATTTGGCAACAACTTTATGTTTTGGGTTGTGCTACATAGCAAGTTTCTCTTTAGAAGGATAAGTATTCTTCTATTTCTTTTTGTTGGGTTTTTGTGTAGACATCACAGAGTTTATCATATCACTCAAAAGAGCAACCGATTGGGTAGAAGGAGCAGTATCGTTACAAAACTGGGAAACGTGCTCGTTGACTTTTTTTACAACATCCCCAAAGGTAGCACTGATGATATCATCAGGGTGCACACCAAGTTGCTAAGTAGCAAGAGCATTGGAAGTTCGAGGGGAATGGGTGATTACATCATATATCATGCCAAACTAACACTAGATCAAATCAAAATGTTGGGCACGACCAATGGATTGGTATTTTGTGAGAACCTAAGGAAACGTCCTTGGGAATTTTAAGAAGAAGTGATTTCTAGAAATAATCTACGAACAATTAATCCAAAATGGGAGCCTTCACAACCCTTTGCTTGTGTCTCCATTCATGGATGTGATCATAGATGTGCGTGGAGGTGTCTTGGCATAAGGTAGTAAGGAGTTCTTTTCTAGTTTTGTAGTGAATAGGAATATGGAATTTATTTGAAATTCCATTGCAAGGGTACCAAAGGTATTGATTGATGCACATGGTAACTCAATGTACCACTTGGCAGCATTTCCAGAAAGGGTGTGGGGGAAGATTCTAAGCCAGATAATATCATCCACCATGGAGTTTGATATACACAATAGATGGTATGTGGTGACATGTGTAGTCGGGCGAATCTCTCTTTTTGATGGCGGGGGTGCAGGCGTTAGGGACAATCTCCCTAATCTGCCGGCAAGTTCATCAATGTCTTGATCAACTTCCCTTTCCTCAGGCGTATCAATCATTAAACTGATATTTCATTTCTTCCTCTAGAAACCCAATTTTATGCTTTATTAACAAACAGAGGCTTTATTCGGGAAGACTTAAAAGAATTACCCAAGTGCTATTGGCTTAAAACAATGGCTGTAATTGTATCAGCAGTAATTCTAAAATAATTACACCAACACATTATCGGAGGTCTTATAAGAAAGGTTATACCCAAACACTATCGGCGGCGGCTTTGCAAATGGAGGACTTACACATATAATATATCCCGCCTTATATTCTCCCTCTCCCCTTTGGCTTGATGCGATACCGCATCGGCGATGGTTAGCGGCGGGGCTTTATCATGGACAAAGGCTCCGATATTATGGACTCGACGGCTATATATATATATCCTCCCTATATGCTGATTTCGGGTTCGATATATATATCGGCAATTGCCCAAATAGTGATCCTCATTCCTCCGAACTAACGGACCCGATGACCCCTTTCCGAGCCGCCCTATAAAGATTTCGGGTCCGGATATTTTTGGTGGTCTCGTTAGTCACTCCCCCGAAGTGTTACAAGTCCTCCGCGGACCCGATCCACTTATATACACTGCCTTTATAATTTCGGCGGGTCCGCTTTTCGGTGGTCGCCACAATTAACAATTCTCCCACCTTCGAAATGACAGACCCGCCGATAAATATATCATAATTTATATGACTTCGGCTCCGGATACGGAAAGCTCAGTCGGAGGTTTTGCGGACCCGATGCCTTATAGAAAGAGCTGAATGATATTTCGGCTCTGAATATCGGAGCTTGCAACCTAACTGTGCCGAGGGTTCCTTTCAGACCCGAAAGGGTTATATGCTGCCTTTATAATATATCAGCTCCGGGATTTCGGAGCACACAATTATAATATCCAAAGGCCCTTTCCGACGCCGATATGGTTCGGACCCGATAAGGGTAAGAACCAATCACTATAAGATCTCACGTCCTCCCCTGTTCCGCTTAAAGGAAAAATATCATAACTTCTCTGTATAAACAGAGTTATACACAGAAATTTAATAAAATGACTTTGACAGCCTACAGAAGCAGCAGTGTAAAGGAGATAATCACCAAGGCTTTAGTCAAGCACTATGTGGAAAACAAGTCAATTTCACCAACTTCTTATGTACAATGAATAACCATCAGAGACACATACACAGTAACGGTACCATTAACAATCATAGTGCATGCACTTCATACATCCGAATATCATTAGAACTATGCATATATTAATCTGAATGCATTAATTTACATTGAAAGAATTCAGTTTCTCATACCTCACATATACATAGCCACGCAGGCCAAACATTCAATGCCTCAATCTCTTACAGGCCAATTATAATTTCTAATGCCTCTCCCCTCTGTCTACTCTCTCTCTCTCTCTCTCTCTCTCTCTCTCTCTCTCTCTCTCTCTCTCTCCCCCTCTGATGAGAGCTTCGCTGCATGTTTATTTATAATCATGGATAGGCCTTCTCGGTCCTTATTCAATACAAAAGCATGCTTTACAGAATGATTTAAAGCGTGAAAATCTTTACTACATATTATCCATCTAAGCATAAATAGCATGTTTTATTTCTACTTTATCCTATTTTTAACTAAGAAAACATAGAAATTGCAGGCTAAAGGACCCCACTCCATTGCCTGTAGTTTTTTTTGGACTTTTGGAATATTTTGGAAGATTTTTCCCCTCTGAGTCATATGCTCTCGCATCAGACTCCCAAGGTAGAAAATTTTCATGATCTCGTGATCATGTGCTCAGATCTATATTTGCCTGGATCCCATATCTTGTGCTGCCATTTTCCACTTGTCGCTGCTTCTATTTGTTGTTCCTCTCCAGGTCTCCACACTTTACGCTGCATCGCCACACTGACTAGTCTTTCATAATCTTCTGCTATCTTCCTTTTGCTGCTTCTCCTTTCTTTTACTGTTGTTGGCCTCTTTTGGGATACTGCCATCATCAGTTTTCTCATGCTTTCAATCTCTTGGTCCAATAAATCTCCCCGCGGTTGATTTCTTGCTTCTATGCTGGTCTCTGTTCTGACTGCCACCCGATCATCCACACCCTCTTGTCTTCTGGAACAGAGAACTTCTTTTCCCTTCATTTGACTGCTCAACTCAGTCAAATGTTCCTCAGCACCGGCAACAATACCTGCTCTAGCTATCACTATAGATGTTGCTCCCATTGATGTTGCTATCACTGCTACCATAGATGTTGTTGTCGTTGCTGCCATAGATGTTGCTGTCGCTGCTGCCATAGATGTTGCTGCCACTGCTGCCATAGATGTTGCTTCCTCCCAAACTTCCTGCCCCTCTGCAACATTCTTTGGCTCACCATCTTCGTCTTCCCCTTCGACAATCTTCAGTAATTGTCCACCATCATCTTGATTGATTTTCTCAATCAAATCAAGTTCTTCAAACATTGTAGCCTCGTCTTTTAACATTGTAGCAGCTCCAAAATTCTGCATACTAGTCTTCTCTTGGCTATTTAGGTAAGCCAACTCTTTATTGTCACCCATAGAAACAAGTTTCTGCATATGAGACATGACTGTCTTATCTTCTTTTTGCAACAGTTCTTCTTCTCTCGAGACAATTCCAAGTGATGGACTGTCTTCTACATCACCTGCACTCACAAAATACTTGTTAAAATTAAAAACACAAGGCTGTTGTGCCTTATCTTCTTTTGGCGATAATTCAATTTGCTCCTCTGTCTTCTCCTTCTCCTCTATCAGCATATCACCATGTTGATTCGAATTCTTAGCAAAATTCATGAGACTGTCTATTAGTCTTTCTTCTACACCATCTGTTATGATGATGCCTTCTTGCTCTTGTCCATTGTACTGAACTCTTTTATTTGCAATCTCTATGTCATACTCTGGATTCTCCAACAAGTATTCCAACAATGCAATTTCTCTGTGACATTGTTGTAGCATTTCATCATCACTTATAGTCCCTGCATTCACACACAAACTATCAATTTGAAAATCACAAACTTCAACTGTCTCAACTGTTGCTTCACTTATCTGTGCTACAGACTGATCTACTTCTTCTGCATCGATAAGAATTTCCTCTTCTGCTGTAGCAGCTTCACAATATTGCACATCCTTTTCAACCCCTGTAACCATATCAAAAGTATTAGCTACATTATCCAAGTATTCCTTTCTTCCAAGTAACAGGGTTTTTTGATTAGTCTTCTGTTTTGGCTCATCTTCTTCTTGCAAAGACAACAATGTATGATTAACACCATCTTTTCCAAACTTGTAGGTGTTTCTCTTCCCATCATGTATGGCTCCTCTGTCATATTGCCAAGGTCTTCCAAGCAATATGTGACATACGTCCATTGGCATCACATCACAAACAATTTTATCTTTGTACTTGCCCACTTGAAATTTCACTTCACACTGTTCACTTAGCAACAGTTGATGTCCCTTTTGTAACCATGACACTTTATAAGGTGTTGGATGCTTTGTCTTCAACTTCAGTTTCTCTATTAGTTCTGTAGAGACTAAATTATCAGTGCTGCCACTATCAATGATCATCTCGCAACATTTCCCTTGGACTTTGCACACTGTCCTAAATAAAGTCTTCCTTTGTGGCGGTTCAGCCATCTCCTTTGCTGGCTTAAGCAAGACTTTATTAACTACCAGAGATTCTCCTCTTTCTGGTGTATTTTATTCTTTTGCTACTACTGCCACTGGCATCTCTCCCTCAGCTGGAGCAACAATTGCATTCCACTGTTTTATGTCTGCATTCTCTGGGCACTCAAAAGCTCTGTGTCCTAGCTTGTTACATCTGTAACATCTTAATTCTCTGCCCCTTACTCTACCTCCTCTTCCTCTAGAAAAAATCCCTCTGCCTCTTGCATCACCTTGTGTGGGTGCATGCTGGGTTCAGCTACTGCTAGCTCCTTCTTTAGGTGCTGTAGATCCTCCTCTACCACCTTGACTTCCTTTTCCTCTAAAAGTCCCTCTCCCTCTGGCAGACTGCTTCCTCATGAGTTTTTCCTCAGCTTTCAGCGCTATCTGATAAGCTCCCTCTACTGTTTTAGGAGACAACATACTCATCTCATCCTGAATGTCCATCCTAAGGCCATTCATATATCTAGCCACCTTCTCATTTGTGTCTTGGGTTTCTCTAGCTCTTATGCTCACTTTATAAAACTCTTATGTATATTCCTTTACTGTTAAAGCCACTGTCTAATATTTTTCATTTGTCTAAACAACATTTGCTCATAATTACTTGGCAAGAACTTACCTCTTAATTTTGCTACCATCCTGCTCCAATTCTTGATTGGCTACTTACCAAGTCTCTTCCTTTCTGCCTGTACACCATCCCACCAGAGTGCTGTGTGGCCTTTTAACTTGGCGACAACAAACTTTACTTTCTTCTCATCTTCTGTTTCTTCGTAATCAAAGAATTTCTCCATGTTGTTAATCCAATCAATCAATTCTTCTGGATTCAGTCCTCCTTGATATACCGGTACTAATTGATTCCATGGCCTGGCTGTGGATTTCAACACTGACTGAAAGAACCTCATCTCAGGAGTAACCTGTATAGCCTCCTCCTCTTCTTCAACTTCAATTTCGGGCTCACTGACATCTCCATCATCTATGTTTATGTCTAAAGTTAACGCATCCACTCTAGCTCGTAGCTCTTCTACTGTTTCCATTAGTTCAGCATTTGCAACAGGCCGTCCTCTTCCACCATGTCCTCGTCCTCTTTCAACTCTGAAAGCCACCCTTCTCCCACTCTTGAGAATCAATTCAATGTCAGTTCATGGCTCCGATACCACTAATGATGGTGGGGGTGGAGGCGTTAGGGACAATATCCCTAATCTCCCGGCAAGTTCTTCAATGTCTTGATCAACTTCCCTTTCCTCAGGCGTATCAGTCATTAAACTGATATTTCATTTCTTCCTCTAGAAACCCACTTTTATGCTTTATTAACAAACAATGGCTTTATTCGGGAATTCTTAAAAGAATTACCCAAGTGCTATTGGCTTAAAACAGTGGCTGTAATTGTATCGGCAGTAATTCTAAAAGAATTACGCCAACACACAATTAGAGGCCTTATAATAAAGGTTATACCCCAACACTATCGGCGGCGACTTTGAAAATGGAGGACGTACACATATAATATATCCCGCCTTATATTCTCCCTTTCCCCTTTGGCTTGATGCGATACCGCATCGGCGATGGTTAACGGCGGGGCTTTATAATGGACATAGGCTCCGATATTATGCACCCGACGACTATATATATATATATATATATATATATATATATATATATATATATATATATATATATCCTCCCTATATGCTGATTTTGGGTCCGATATATATATTGGAAATTGCCCAAATAGTGATCCTCGTTCCTCTGAACTAACGGACCCAATGACCCCTTTCCGAGCCGCCCTATAAAGATTTCGCGTCCGGATCTTTTCGGTGGTCTTGTTAGTCACTACCCCGAAGTGTTACAAGTCCTCTGCAGACCATATCCACTTATATACATTGCCTTTATAATTTCGGTGGGTCCGCTTTTCAGCAGTCGCCACAATTAACAATTCTCCCACCTCCGAAATGATGGACCCGCCGATAAATATATCGTAATTTATATGACTTCGGCTCCGGATACGGAAAGCTCAGTCGGAGGTTTTGCGGACCCGACACCTTATAGAAAGAGTTGAATGATATTTCGGCTCCGAATAACGGAGCTTGCAACCTAACTGTGCCGAGGGTTCCTTTCGGACCCGAAAGGGTTATATGCTGCCTTTATACTATATCGGCTCCAGGATTTCGGAGCACACAATTATAATATCTAAAGGCCCTTTCCAACACCGATATGGTTCGGATCCGATAAGGTTAAGAAAAAATCACTATAAGATCTCACGTCCGCCCCTGTTCCGCTTAAAGGAAAAATATCATAACTTCTCTGTATAAACAGAGTTATACATAGAACTTTAATAAAATGTCTTTGAGAGCCTACGGAAGAAGCAGTGTAAAGGAGATAATCACCAAGGCTTTAGTCAAGCACTATGCGGAAAACAAGTCAATTTCACCAACTTCTTATGTATAGTAAATAACCATCAGAGACGCATACACAATAACGGAACCATTAACAATCATAGTTCAGGCACTTCATACGTCCGAATATCATTAGAACTATGCATATATTAATCTGAGTGCATTAATTTACATTGAAAGACTTCATTTTCTCATACCTCACATATACACAGCCACGCAGGCCAAACATTCAATGCCTCCCTCTCTTACAGGCCAATTATCAATTCTAATGCCTCTCCCCTCTGTCTACTCTCTCTCTCTCTCTCTCTCCCTCTGATGAGAGGTTCATTGTCTGTTTATTTATAATCATGGATAGGCCTTCTCTGTCCTTATCCGATACAAAAGCGTGCTTTATAGAATGATTTAAAGCGCGAAAATCTTTACTACACCTTATCCATCTAAGCATAAATATCATTTTTTATTTCTACTTTATCCAATTTTTAACTATGAAAACATAGAAATTGCAGGCTAAAGGACCCCACTCCCTTGCCTGTAGATTTTTTTGGACTTTTGGAATAATTTGGAAGATTTTTCCCCTCTGAGTCATATGCTCCCGCATCAATTTTCCCTTCAAACTTTAGGATATCAGTAGGTACCTTATGTGGGATTGTGGCCCAATGAAAATTATTATAAAGGGGGTCATTATTCAGTTTCTATAGATTCGAAATATAAAAAATTGCAAGAAAAATAAAAAGTTTAGGTGCCCGTGAGCTTGACCAAGATGATGAAGAATGACTTGAAGGACCCTTAGGTCCTCCCGTAAAGTTGTTTCCAACATGATATATAGGATTCATCAAATAATAGCCTCCTTTTTGTGGTGGAATAGTCATATAAGGTGGCATTCCATAAGGGATATTAGGTTGGGGGTGAAAGGCCCATTTCCCTGAGGATCAAAATTGCCCCCTTCACTCAAATGAGGTTGAGGACGGGATGCCTAAATGGACAGAGTAGGACTAGGTTAAGGGATACTCCTAGCCATATAGTTTGTTGTAGGAACATGAATGACAATATAATAGTGTTCAATCGGAAAATTTAAGTCAATCATTGATGATATAGGTTGTCCTATAGGTGGAGGGGGATAGTAATTCCCCTAATCGGTGTATGCATGTTGGGAATATTACCCCTTCACATTTCAGATGTAGGGTTTGAACTTAGCAAATGGTTCCAACGAAAAGGGTTATTGAAGGTAGTTGTGCTAACTGCACTACTGGGAGTGATAGCTAGAGGTCCAAGGATAAACACAAAAGGGGGAAAAGTTAGGATCTACTAGATTCCACTCATAGTTAGTGTAACTAGGTTAGCTGAATTAGGAATAGTCTAGATAGCACGGTAATGAGTGAGTTATGTATTACTGACTATAGTCATGGAAGTGATGGTGGACCAAAGTTGTACACAAAAGTCCATTACTGATTCGTCGTCGGGGAAATATTGGATGTGGGTACTCGTGAAGACATGATACCTACATGTGCTACCTAAATCAACACTCGTCCAAGAGGATCGGTGAAGGGATGATTTTAAGGAGTTACAAATCCTTCATTAAAAAGGTCCTCTTGTAGTATGGTTTCTTGGGAAGCGTTATGCGATTCAATGTTAGACACTGGATAGTGATTTCTTGAAGAGGGTGAATTTGGATCACCAAGGTGCGGCTGATCCTCCACAGCAAGTGAATGAAGACCTTTTTGTCACCTAGATTAATGACAAGGGCCATATGTAGCCATGGTGACTGATATATTCTATAGAAAAACCTTAAAGTGATATTTATTATAATGAGATTGATAACAAAATAACACCTAAAGATAAAACAAAATACACTAAAATTCAATGAGCAAGAATTCAATGGATACAACTCGTCTCATAACCACCGTTTTTTGGAGATGAAACCCATTATCGCAATGGCTAAAAGAGAGAGTTGGCCAAATGTATAGTTAACATTACTCATGAGCTTCACTCAAACCTCAGATTAAGCAGCCAAGTACTCTTATGAAGACAAGAACCCTCCCAGAAATCGAAGAGAGAGTAGGTTCAGTTGTTTAGCTACTAGACCAACCCGCCCAAGTCACCTTATGTTCGCCCCTAAAAATATTAGCCACTAGAGTTACCTCAAACAACAGACACCACCGAGTGGGCACATGGTCATAGATACTATGTTGTGTGGGCAGGATACTGAGTCCCTCACTTAGCTCCGATATCCTTGAGGGGATCCCTAGTACACAAAATACCCAATGGAAATGCAATCGAGGGAAGGATATCTTATCTGACACTCCAATGTTGTATGGAATTTAACTCCTTTCTAAGGGGAGCGGTCTCGGATTATATGAGTGAAGTAGGATTTTACTCTCATTAATGACATGAGTCTGATTTTTGAGATCTTGAGTAGTTTACTCACCATTTCCTAGCTCAAGATCATAGCCTAGATTAATGTTTGGGTGTGCTCAAAAAATGTTTCTAATTACTTTTACTATGCGTTGATTTTATGTGAAGTTTTATTAAAGTATTTGGAGGGGTATTGATGTACAAAGTTAAATTTTACTCTCACAGAAACCATTCAAGAAAAATTCTTTCAAATTTTCATTGGATGAAAAAGAGATCTTGCAAGGAGAGGTTATCTGTAGATCATTTTACTAACATAAATCCAAGTGCAATAAACATATACACAAAGTGAAAACATGCAATTCTGTCTAAGAACTCATCTAATATGCATAGAATCAAATGATCCAAAACATAAAGTTTAAACAATTTTTTTCATTTTATTTATTGTGAAAAACAAATTCACTTAAGCTATTTTTTAAAAAAGGAAAATGATCATAGAAGCAGGAAACCAAACATAGTGCACAGTTGCATATCTTCTGCGGCTGATCTCTTCTGCGGCCAACACTTTTTTGGGCATCCCCATCAGTCTCTTCTGCTGCCTATCGATCTCTTCTGCAGCATCCCCATTGATCTCTTTTGCGGCCAACAATTTTTAATGTATTCATAGGCTGTGGCTGCGACTGATCTTGCGGCTCCCTCATTTGTTCTATGGCTCACTGATATTTTTAGGAATTGATCTAGGGCTGCGGCTGATCTCCCGCTGATCTATGGCTCCCTTGTTTATTTTGTAGCTCTTCTGCCGCTGATCTATAGCTGGAGGGTTTTGATGTTCAATTTGTAAAAACGAAGATCTATGTGAAGTTAAATTGAAATTGAAATGCATAGATCTGTCAACGGGTCATGCAATCAAAATATGTTAAGGGATCTTTTGCAGATTAAAAGCTTTTAGAGATTCTGTTGTTGGGTTCTAGATCTAATCTTCTGCAGCTAGATCTAGATCTTCTTTGCGGCTAGGTTCTAGATCTAATCTTCTGCAGCTAGATCTAGATCTTCTTTGCGGCTAGGTTCTAGATCTAATCTTCTGCAGTGAGATCTAGATCTAGATCTAATCTTCTTTGCGGCTAGGTTCTAGATCTAATCTTCTGCAATTAGATCTAGATCTAATCTTATCTTCTACTTTGTTTCTCTGCAGCTAGGTTCTAAAGGCAAGTAAAATATGGCTCCCAGCTTCACAAAAATAACTACTAGCTCATCTCCATCCGCTTCTGGAGGGCAAGCTCCTACCCATATCGTTAGTGAAGCCCCAGCTCCCACTGTCCAGGTGGTCCAGGCCTCACTTGATGAGGCTTTGAATTTTTCCGAAAGTGCCCTAATCTGTCGGTTCAATGGTTTTTGGCCGTGGCTAACACCTCTCCACAATTGGATCTCGGAGGTATGGAAGCCTGTCATTTCTGATGAAATTAATATCTACCCCTGTGCTAGGGGTTTCTTTATAGTAGATTTTGAAAATCTTGAAAGCACACATTGTATTCTAGATTGTGGCCCTTGGTTTTGGGAAAAATCAGTCCTATTCATGAAGCCATGGAACCCATCATTCGATCCGTCAAGAGCAGTCATAACTTCAGCACCAGTTTGGGTGAGATTGCCAAGTCTAACCTTGCATCTCTGGAATCTCTCCTCGCTAAAAGCCATTGGAAATGCAATTGGGGAATTTTACTGCAGGTCCCCAGAAACAGAGGAATATGCCAGAACCACCTATGCACGCATCTGTGTGGAAATTGACTTCAGTGTTGGATTCTGAGCTGAAATAAACCTAACAAGTAAAGACTATGTGTGGAACGAGAAACTAGATTATGAAAGTGTCCTCTTCAGATGTCGATCCTGCTTTGAGATAGGCCACCTAGCCAAAAATTGCCCAAAAGCCTCCGAGAAAAACTCTGCTAGAATAAACCACCATAGATCTACATGGTGGGAAGGAGCAAAAAAAGAACATTACACTATCATCAAAGAAGAATACTTTAGAGAAAACTCTGAATCACAAGAAATCGGGAAAGAAATAAACAACTCTAAGGACAAGTAGGGAGAAAGGCCCGCCCAACAACCAAAAAGTGAACTCGACAACCCCTCAGGCGTCAACAATTATGAGGATTCGAATGGTGCACAAAATAAATCTTCATTTAACAACGAAGAAAATCTCCTAGACCAAACTTCTTCTCTGACTACCTTCAAAAGGACGAACACAATGGATCGCGAAGCGAAGGCACCAGTGTCCCAAGAACCAAAAGAGATGAAGGAGATGTAAGATAAAGGAAATTGGAAGACCATAGAGAAAAAAAAGAAAGCTACAGTGCTAATCTCGCCAAGAAAGACGAGGAGCCAGATAATTAAAAACTTAATTATAGGTGTGATAGACCAATTTGGTCTCACTGGACATTAACCATCATCATCATCATCATCATAATAGACTACAAGGAACCTTTCAACCTAGGAATCCACACAATAAGGTGGATATCAAGATAATGGATGACTACCGCTTATCAAAAGAGGGAGCAACATTAATAACGAGACTAAGGCTCTCTCCAAGAGCCTGAGGTGCATTATAACTCACTCGACAACATAACTAGGGTGCATTACATAGGGATAGGCTATAAAAAGGGCCAATAAGGGTCTCATCAAATGCTATGCATACTAGAGGAGGTTGGGAAGCATTATTAATGGTCAAAATGGGAGCCAAGAAGAACGGGAAGGCCTAGAAAGAAGGAGAGATCCAAGAACTAAAAGATAAAAATCGGGAAATAATTATTAGTCCCCAATGGAGTCAGCAATCCTACTGTAGGGATTAATGCATGGGTGGTTGTGGATGAAATACCCTCACGATTCTTGAGTGAAAGAAAGGAAGACTCTTTAATATTAGTGATAACTATCACAAAGAAACACTCATATATTAATATTAATCCATGATTGACAAAGCAAAAGGAGAAGGATTACATTAGTTTTTGGTGTAGCCGTGCTAGAGAGCTCAATGTGGAAAAGTGGATGACCTCTTCACTAAATCCTAGATGAGAACCTGCACATAGACAATCAAAGCTGTAACCTCTACAAAATATACACCCTCATAATCAAAACATCAATATATAACATAATATAAGCTAGCATGCATCGAAGCTACTTATTAATCAAAGAATTGAATGAACATGTAAACGAATACAATATTGACACCATGAGGTAGACAACATAGAAACGTATCTATATCATGAGTTTGAAGAGGAATAATTACAACCATCTTGGTCAGATAAGAAATCCTCTACACCTTCATCTCCACTCTCTCTCTCTCTCTCAAATTCTTGGTAGGATAACAATATTAAAGCTCTTGCTAAATTTTGAAACCATTCGACCTCCGTTACAGTGACCAAGCCTCCAATTTATAGATGCAGAGAGGCTCATCCTTGCCAATTCTTTTATGAATTCCATTGCGAAAATATATTGGATGTTTCCTCACTTTATTGCTCCTCCCTTCACATGAGACTCCCTTAGGAAAGGAAATTCCCTTAGCTAGGAATGACACAAATGTTTCCCTCTTTCCAAGGTGACATTTGAGTGATGTGGAGTGCGAGTGAGCCAATTCGCGCTTTGACCTTCGAAATCTCATAAATATATAGTAACAGTGTTCTTTAGGAAAAAAAAAGTTTTAACCTAGGGACTAATGCTTTTGTCTTAGAGCTGGAAAGAATTATAACCCTCCTTATTTGTTTCTGGGGTGCATTATGATGGGAAATAGGCTTGTAATGTAGGTATTTTCTTCAATCAATATTTCTTTCTCTCCTCACATGAGGGGTAAGTCACTTTCCTATATAACACACAATCACACAAATTGGGGACATCATCACACATTATCATGCTTGGAACCAATATTTGACCATGAAGCAATAAGTGGAGGTTGTTGAGCTAGACTTCACCAAAACTCAAGCATCATAATGTTGTATCTTGTTCAGGTGTCAAGTTGTCTCTATCCTATTTTTTTCGTATATGGGTACAAGTGTAAAATGCAATATTATTTGTGATTATGCTGTAATTGAAATTCCAAGTGTCAATATTGGAATATGAATAGTCATTATGTAATTTAATGAGTCACTTTGTAAAGGTGTTGAAGGCTCATAACGGTAGTCCAAAGGTCACAAAGGGTAGTTGAGGAGTCACCCCCTCTTATTATAAGTAGAACCTCGTAACTCATGTAGCACACTTTTGGGAACCAAGCCTTTATCTAGGGTTAGGATTAGAAAGATCTTGGGAGTATTCTCAAGAGTGTTGTCTTCTCTCTAGTGTAGAGAAAGTATACCTCTTTTAAGGAGAAATTTTTCTTGACTATAATGTTCTACTATTAGGGCTAGTGGTCGTAAATGGTGTATGTATGAATGGAAATTTCACTTGTAATAATAAAATGAGAGCCGTCACGCTTTCATGCATATGTTGTTAATATAGTAGAACTACTCTTGTTGTATTGGAAATGTATGCTATTTAACTTACACATATTCTTATGAACTGTTTTGCTTTCAATTGTATGAATCATGTTGAATGCGTGTTGTTTTATTAATTCATCACTTGTGGAATTTTCTGCATCTTAGCTTGTGATGAAATTCTATTGAGGTGTTCCTTTAAAGGTCTCTATTATTACACGCTTCCAACTGTGCACTTCCTCTTTCCCTTCATGTGTTGGAACCTTCATGCATCACACTCGACTCTCTTTAGAGCCACACACTTTCCCTTACCCAAAGTTATCATACTTATTACCACCCACTCCTCTCACTCCTACTCCAAATGGTGTGAGGTCTAGTTGGGACTTCATATTGGGGAGATACCCTAAATGTTGGCGGGTTTAGCACAACAATATGATTGTGAGGTTATGCATGTACAACTTTTATTTGTTAAGTGAAACACAAATTCTCCAAAGGCTCTGTGTATGACTAATATTATATTGTGTGATGTTAAATGCATTGAGTTTGCATGAAAAAGTTTGAGTTTACGTGAACTCATTGAAGTGGAACAATTTGTCAGAATTGTTGGGGAGTTGAGAGTTATATTATCTTATTTAAAAGTATTTAGTGATGTCCTTAAATTAGGAATACAACTTTTGTTGTGATCAGCATGTTCCACATATGAATAATATTGCATACTTAGCTTCGTCATATATTAAGTTAAGATTGTAGGCGCTTGCAAGTGGACATAACAAGAAAATTCAAATTTTTGTGCATCTAGTTATTACTTCTCATTAAAATTCATTAGTGGTCACTATAATAAAAGTGAAAACATAAACATCAAAGTATATCTAAGAAAATTACAAGTGAAAAGTGAGCCCATTGATATAAAGGAGATAACAACATGATTAAATCTACACCATTTCATCATTATTTGTTATTAATAGAAGGATTAATATATGAATGTTTACAAATATACCAAAAAATAACCAATGTAGTCCATTAAGAGAGGTAGAGGTCCTATTTGAACAAAATCACAATTTTATGAAATATCTTGATAATGCTCATGTCCATTATCTATTAATTTCCTCCATTTTTCATAGGTGTAAGGATTAATTTGTGCAACCCATGCTAGTTGCTCACACTCACTACATGTAACCATTTCACTCATTCAAAACTTAATTTGATGGTCTAATTCTAAACAAAACATGAACCAACCCATTTTTCTTTGTATGTGTGTCATCAAACATTTTATTGATCATAATTTTAAATGAGTTAACAATAATAACTTTCATATACCCCCATTGTTGCATCAATAAAAAATCATTGAATAAGACATATGTTCCCCTCTTTATTTGTCATATGGATAAAGATCCATACTAGAATATGCTATACTATTTTATACTATTGCTAGTGTAAAGAAATGGGACATATTTTCCTTAATAATAATTTTATAATTATTATTTGGTAAAAGAATGAAAAACAACCCTTAATATTAATATTAATAATAATATTATTTAAATAAGTACAAGTTTGTTTTGTTATATATATCTTTAAAACTTTATTATATTTCATTTTACATTACATTTATCATCAAATTATTCAAGAATGGGTGGATTTTCCTATCCTCCCTCACTTCTAGAAATTTTTAGGAAATATACATTTCAACCTTGTTGCCTGCATTAATGGAGTTAGTTAGTGGGGGTATTTGAGTCTTTGACTAGCTTTCGCCTTATCACTTACCCATAAGATCTGTCTCTTTAAAAAATTAAAGTTTGACACTTCTTGTTGCTCTCAGAGACACTTTAGATTTCAAGTAAACATGTAGAAGTAAAAATAAATGTAAATGTAAATGTAAACCTAAAAATGAATTTAAACTTTAACATTTAACATTTAACATTTTAAATTTAATATAAGCCCTAAATACAAATCAATCTTGATTATTATTATGTAGAAACACAATATAAATTTAAAATGTTAAGAGGTCTATGAACACTCAAAAATAGCGATGGAAAGTAAATAAAATTAAAAATAAACTTAATGTAAAACTTCTTTTTATACTTCTCACTTATGGTAAATAAATAAAGCTTATTTTTATATTTACTCCATAAACTTATTTAAGGTGAAGCCTATGTGCCAAATAGCATTTTAATAACATGGGTCAAATGCCATATTTATAAAAGATGTATGGTAAATTAATAAAAATAAAAATAAAATAAATAAAACATTTTTTCATATTTAATCCATAATTAACTTTATATTTAGGAACTCTCAAAAAAAGTTTTATTTAGGTGAAGACTATGGTCCAAATTATTATTAAAACCATGCAAAATAAAATATTAAATTTAATATTAATATTAATAAAAATAAATATAGCACATGGTATTGACACATGGTAATGACCCATGGTAATTAGAACAAATGGTATTCGCCCATGGTATTGAGCCCGAATGTAGCCTATTTAAAGTGAGAAATTAAACTGCCATGGATCCATCTTTACTCTAGATCTACTAAGGGGCTAGAGGGATCAAATATTGACATCTAGCATAGAGTACTAAAAGATTTGATCCCTCTTTGCTCTTGGTAGATCTAGACTAAAGATAGATATATGTTGTACAGTGATGTGTTGTTTGACTGTAAGTCACATGGGCTAAGCAGGGGCAGACAGAAGTTCAAATCTCATTGAGTACACTGTGGTGGCAGCTAGAGGGCGGATTCCCCTTTCCTGTGAGTCTCCTCTTGCTAAAATCATAGGAACTTAGTATACCCGACTTGAAGGTGGTTGGTTATGCTCTTGGTGTTATAGTGGCACCTATGAGGTTTGATCCTTGGTCTCCCATAGATTAGGCCTCGGAGTTGCCCATTCACCATTTGGTTAAAAAAAAGATAGATATATGCTAGTACGTTAAAATATTGAGTTGGTTGGTGAATCTTTTGCTATGTCTAGGATGGCCCTAGTGGCGCTTGACTAAAGAATTAGTTATAAAAAGAAAATATTGGTGGACCCTTGACTAAAGAGTTAGTTATAAAACTCAAATAATTTTCATTTCAATAATTAGACATTCGCATTACTTTTTTTTGAGATAGTTATAAAATAATGTATCACATGAGTTCATGGTTCCACTATAGCTTATGCTATTACAATGGTGGTTTATAGGTTTTTTTTCCTATCATGTTTTTCCCATATTATAGGCCATGTCAAGAGAGTATGGGGAACATGTTCTAAAGTAATGTAATGCAATGTAAACATTTTTCCTTGGTCAAACTAAAATAAAATTTTAGATAAAAATAACTCTACTTTAAACATAATATAAATCAAATTAACACCACATTAAAATAAAATTAACATCAAAATAGAATAATTATGTAAACTTGACTTTGCCAAGGCACCCCTACTCTTTGAGCTAGCAATTTATAGTGTATTTAAATGAGTAAGAACTAGCCTACATCCATCTTAATCTATGATGAGGCAATGGTAGCACGGTTGAAATATCTTTTGGCTATAGAAGGGTATTTACCATAGTTAGAGTGGTAGAGGCATTGGAGAGAACCTACCCGAGGGCGCCCCACTCCTAGGAGCTTAGGAGCTGGTGGGAAACTCTCCAAAATTGGAAGGAACTTCAAAGATACTTTGGATCTTTTCAGGAGCCTCACTTCAATAAATTTGGTAATGAATAATTGCAAACATAGGTGTATTTGACATTGCAACTCATGGAACTGTGTGAAGGGAATAGTATGTTTCTGGTTCACACCTCATGAGTTTGGAACTAAGAGAAGCAACCCATTTATGGAATGCCATTCTATCATACTGGTCAATCATGATCTTTGTCATTGGAAAGCTATTCATTCTCATCATAAAATATGATGGTGGATGTCATATAAAAGCATTCACATAGATTGTTGGCCATTTCAAAAACTATGAGTGTCGCTTGGGCTTAATGGACAAAAGATGAAATACTAATGAAAACAAGAAATTCTGAAATATAAATATTATTAAAAAAATATTTTTTCATTTAATTTTCATATTTATTTAAGTATAAAATATAGATTAACATGGAAATTTATAATTTTATTATGCAAATTCTATTTAAAATAACATTGGTTTTCAACTCACTCGGATGCGGGTGACAATTGGACTCATTTGGGAACTTGTGATGGGGGGCAGCTGTTGTCCTAAGGCGGTTTGTCAGGACGGTATAATAAATCGTCCCTGCCAAGCATTAACGCAGGTAAGTCTTGAAACGATAGCTCTGCAGAAGGGGGATGGCCTCAAGCGAGGCAAATTGAATTCCATGTATGCTAATTCGTGGAGTCTTGGCTCTGCTGCATCCAGAATGTTCAGCACCGCGTCCTATTTATTCAAGCTTATGAACCAGGTAAGTCATTTGAGGTCTTTTGGTAGGAGGTTGTCTGAGTATGGTAAGGAGCCAAACGTTGGCGGTGGGGGTAGCTGTAAAGGCCTAACCTCCACTCAGACCGCGCGTTCTTGGCTCTCGTTCGAGGAAGGATTGGTAAGGAATCAAAATTGGGTTATCGCTGCTATTGAGGAGGATCCAAGTGCTAATTTCAAGATTATGAGTCCTGAATTTCCGCCTTCTACTGTTTGTAAAGTGAGTTATCCCCTGCTTATGGTGCCGAGACAGCGAGGAGTCCCAAGGCGTGGAGGGGTATGGGGAATACGGCGTCGGCAAGAGGCTCAGGCAAGAGCAATTCCGCCGATTGCCATGTTGGAGCCACCGTCTTCTCCTTCAGAGGAGTCGGACCCCTTAGACAGTCAGGTTCATACTTCTCGCTGCACTTTTTGATGTCGGAGAAACCAGTCTCGTATCTCTTTGCTGATAACGGTCATTGCGACGGAGGAGGAGGAAGACTCGGATAGTCAGGAAGAGGTTGATAGGGAGCAGAAGCCAATTGATCAAGCTCGGGTACCAGCAGTAGATGAAAATATTGACAATCAAACTCCTGATGATGTCAACCTTATGGAGCCTGTATCTGGCTTGGGTTCGCCTCAGCAACTGGATCATGCGCCTCAGCATCCTGTTCGCTTCAGTAATCAGCTCACCAACCGTCTGGAGACGAATGAAGAGGCTATCAAGCCGGGAACTGACAACACTGAAGAGGCTATCAAGCCTTCGAAGGTTTAATCTATGTTTCTTCTGCCGCTTAATGAACCTGTTTTGGAATTCTGAAGGGACACCTTCCGGTTTAGAAGGGCCCAGCTGTCTGTTTTCTGGTAGTGAGCCCTCAAGAATTCTCAGTTCTTCAAGAATCCTGAAGTTAATGGGCCCTCTACCATCGTTTAGTATAATGCTTTCAGCAGCAGGATATAATCGATATGCAAAATCCTCAAATCATGCTGCTGCTGCTCTTTTGCAAGGATCTTTTTTTGTAAGCCCGAAAGCTACCAGCTATAGCTCTGCTCTTTCTTTCTGTTATTATCTCCATCTTTGTAATTCAGGTTGCCATGAGCACCTGCAGTGTTTTTTGACAGAGGGTGACCCCCGGCACCCTCAGAGGCTAGTTCCTCTTTGTACATAGTTTTTCTTTCTCTTAATACAATAGTTTAGCCTTTATCCAGAAAAAAAAACATTGGTTTTCAACTCAATTTTTATTTTTTTTAATTATTATTAATATGTATTTTATTTTTTCTTATAAATAATTAGATGTTATACATATATATATATATATATATATATATATATATATATATATGGTAAGGTGATATCAACTCAGAGAAATTGAACTAGCGACTTAACATATAAAGTGGCACTAAATGAACTAATAATACACTAACAAAGACATTTTTTGAGGTTTGGGAGTTGTTGACCTCTACCGGTCAACTACCCATGCAGTACACACCCTTTTTCTTTGCAAGAAGGGGCAGCACCTGATCAGCGTGTCCATGCCATCCAGCAGTCATCAGCAACTTGATCAATCTAATTGTAAACCCAGTCTGCATGTATTAATTGTAAATAATCTTAGTAGATATGAGTCGTGTATGTGAATTGCCTAGGTGGACCTAACTTTCTAATGGTAATCTAAGTCTCAGAAGGTTTTTCGTCTCACCGATACATGGATCGGCAGAGTTTTCCTTCAAACCTGACCCCAAAGCCGGGATGGATTTTGTCATTAGAACTTTAGGAGAATCCTAGTGTGTTGATCTGCTAGATTATCGTTGTGTGGCAGAGCTGGGTAATTTGTGAGGGTCTGTATTAAGTGGGTTTGTCCCCTTGAGATGTAAATTGTAAAAAGTCATCATGAAATGTGTCTTGAGGGTCGAAAAATGTTTTGAATCCCCTCATGAGTCCTAAGTCCTAGGTCCTAGGTGATGTTTCCGAAGGCTTAGTTTGATGATCCATTTTAAAATGAATTAAGAAATTAAAAAATGAATAAAAATAATAAAATAATAAAATAAATAAAAATTAAAAAATGAAATAAATTAAAAATAATAAAAAATTAAAAAATAAGGCAAAAACCCTAACTAATAAAATAATAATATTTTAAGTGAATGAATGCAAAATACTATTTTTAATAAATCGACGGATGAGATCAAGAGATGTCTTGATCCTCATCAACGGTCGAGATCATTTCAACATGGATCACTCGAACTAGCCGTTGGGATCATTTCCTTTAAATAGGGTGCTAGGGGTCATTTCAGATCATTGGATCTGTGAGTCTGAAGAACCTCTCTTGTAAATCTGTTTCTCTTTAATAAAAGAAGACTTTGGGGTCCATATCTTGCTGGTGTTACTCTCTTGAAATGGTGTGAGATTGTTTAATTTTCTGCATATATTCTTTTCAGCCATTAATAATAGCTTTTTTGTATAGTATTGTGGGAACAGGTATCTTCTTCACTTGCTAGGGTTTGGGTGCTGTTAGGGTTTCTGAAGCAATGGCAGGTATCTCCATTACTTTCTGAGATCTAGCAGCATTTTTGCCCTCTTTAATCACGGTTGTTTTGAGCATTTTCTGAAGGAAATTTGCGGGCGTTCGGGGAAGTTCTCGGCTGAACCAGCCAGAGCCCAGTTGGATTTGATCCTGGGTCTATATTCATTTTATTTTTAATTTGCATGATAGATTTTATGAAGTTCTTCAGAGTGAAAATCTGAAAATATTTATTTCTTTAAACTATTTCTGCGCTTACTGCTAAATCTGGCTGCTAAGGGGCCAAATTAAATGAGCTGATTTTGGGTTTCAAATTTTTTGATCCAGGGTTTTGAATTTCTGCTTTATACAGATTTTTTATTAGGGTTTTGTTTTCTTCTGTGTTTGCAGGTATAGGGTTTTGTTTCCTTAAAATTGCAGGCTCCTCATCAAAACTGCCAAGCTTTGGACGAGTTCTGAGATCTTTTCACAAGCTGTCTCCTTCTGAGCCATATCCTGTCCCTTTGCTGCGATTTTTCTGTCATCATATCCTCATTATCGGGCTGATTTCTCATTCAATCGTTCACTCAGTTGTTTGAAAATAATATACGGCCATAAGCGTGGCTCAATACCACTATGCATATTGTATAAAAAGAAAAAGAAAGAAGGAGACAGCAAAGGCGATTAGATTTCGCTCAGATTTCTCCATAGAAAGTAAAGGCAAAGCCAATCCAAGCACGTTGCTGTCAAGACAGAGTTGCCCAGCATTCATCTACCGTCAAAATCCTTTGCTGCGTGGTGCGTGGATGTGGATCGGAATCACCAGGGTTACGGTGCCTCTTTTCTTCATCGGCTGGATCGTATTACTGTTTATTTGTTCCGTTCGAAAACCCTCAGCTCTGCGTTCAAATGAAAATGGCAGCTATTCAGTGTGAGAGATCCAGGTAACGCATTTTTCTTTGGCATTTCGGGTGGACTGTATGTGCATAACTCTCCACAGATCCACTGTGCACCAACCATCCTGCCGTTGTTATCATAAGCTTCAACGATTCACAGCTCAAGGGTGATAGTTTCAGTGCTCAGTAATACGCAGGTTTCTGTCAAGTATTGTTTTAGCGTAGATCTTGTTTCTGTAGGCGTAGGAGGTAAGTCATACCTTAAGCGTTTTCTAATATGCATATAGCTGCATTTTTTTTGGGGTTTATTCGATGCATAAGGGTAGCTTAGTTTGATTGTGGCTTTGTAAATTTTTTTTTATTTTGATTAATTTAGTTTCGTTTTAGATTTAGGTTTAAAGAATCGTTTTTTTTTTTAATTTAGTTAAATTAGATTTCATTTAGTTTTGTTTTATAATTTGATTTTTATTTTCATTTAGTTTTGTTTTATAATTTGATTTTTATTTTGTTTCTTTTAAAACATATATATGAAAACAAAAAAAAATGCGTCAAGGTTTTGATAGATTTTCATTTAATATTTTGATTTAGCTTAGGACTTTAAAATTTCAATTTTATAAAAAATAAAAAATAAAATTATTTGTAATTTTTTAGGCTTAGTTTTTTTATATAATTAGATTTTGATTTTTTATTAGATTTTAAGTTTAAAATTTTAATTTAGATTTTTGATTTTAAATTTTGTTTTAGCATAGATACTTTTAGTTTTAAATTTTATTTTTTTTTTAAAAAAAAAAAAAAATTTGAAAAAATATTAAAATTTTGTGGAAAATTAGTTTTGCCAGTTTCAGTGGTTTTTCATGTTATATCTTTCATGCTGAGATCTAAATTTTCAAGTCGAGATGGGAAATTGATATCTAGTTAATGGTTTATGATTCGTGGTGGTTTAAAGCATTCATTTTTTGAAAATTCTCAGTTGTTGGATATTGGATATCGTTTTGAGCATTGTGATTTAGCTAATACGTTTTGATGACAAATGATTGTTGTTCATAGTTCATGTTTCTATACCATTTAACAAGTAGTAGTTTCTACACTAATCTCTTAAGGCACTGGTCTGCTAAATTAATTAAATCTTTTTAGTGATTATCTTAATTGTGTCTCCCAACCAACTGGTAGACAGTTGGTCTCTTCATATTACAGGGACTACCCCCCTTAGTCGCAGGAGACAGGCTTAAACGGAGGGATATGCCATCAGAGTGACAGCCCCTGTCTGAGCTTTGTGGTGTCAATGTGCGACAACAGGAGTTTTGCATGTTTCAACATTCAATCTTTTATTTGATTGGTAAGTTTTGGATGGAAATAAATAAATTATTTATTTTTTATTTTTACTATATATATTTAATTTTAGTATATTATATTATTGCCGGTTTCCTTTAAATTTGCAAACTTGTGCAACACATTTTGATGGTAATAAATACATTTTTTATTTTTTATTTTTACTATATATATTTAATTTTAATATATTATATTATTGCGGCTCTCTTCAAGTTTCCTTTAAATTTGGGCAAAACTTCTAGTGCTCCTAGGTTACCAGAAACTTGTGCAACATATGTATTTACCCTATATCCATCTTAATTTCAGATCAACCAATGTTAGAGGGGTTAAAATATCTTTTCTCTCTAATAGCTTCTAATGAGATTTGATATCCCTCTTAGTAAATCCTGAGTTAAGATGGATAGATGCTTGTTTTTACTAAAGAAGTTGTATTGATTCCCAAATTCAATTTTTTTATTTTAGTTTTCTTTTGATATTTACAATTGAAATAAGTTTTTACTAAAGAAGTTGTATTGATTCCCAAATTCAATTTTTTTATTTTAGTTTTCTTTTGATATTTACAATTGAAATAAGTTGTTCTAAATCTTATAGAATTATTTGTTAAAAAAGTCAGCCCACTAAGTAAAATTTGATTAGTCTGCAATAATATATTTTTATCATGTCTAAATGTGAAATACCCTTTGTAAATTATACACCACATAAGTTTTAAGACTAGATTATGAAAGCTTTAGGACTAGATTGTGAATTTTCATGAATAAGCAAAATGCTAAAACTCCTGTGGCATTCATCTACAGATTTTGCTTATTATGCATCACTAGGTTTGAAATATAGTGTCATTAGATTATCATTAAAGCTGAAATAGGGTCATTAGATTATGATTAAAGAAAAAGAACAAGTGTTTGTATTTGGAATAAGGATTAAAAAAGAAATTAGCTTCACTTAAATTAAAATGATTAAAATAATAATAATATTTTTCTGGGTCCATATTCTCATTCTACAACCCAATATGATGTATAAGGGTGTGAGTTAATCATCAATATAAAAATAAAATATTAAATAGTTATAAAAAACATTTAAATAATGTGAACTCATAACAAAATTTGTATATGAAGAAATTGTATCCTTCTAGGCTCATGTTACATTAGTATTTAACATAGATCTATAATGTTTTAAGGGCAATGACAAACCCAATTATTGAACAAGTTTTTCTATAATCCATATTTAAAAGTTCTTATAAGGCCAATTATATATATATATATATATATATATATATATAGACATGGTGTGAAATCTCAAGTAATGCTCACCTTTTGCCGGTGGTAATTGCTATGAATCTAACACTAGTACCTATACACACCATTCTTCTTATCATCTAGGCATGGTCTTTAGAGCCATACCCACTTGAAAACTCTTGTTTGGGACCATGGGCATAGCATGATGTAATGTCCGGAAGGACTAGGAAACCTATGTATGTCTTGGTTTGACTGTAACAGGGGGTTGGTGAAGTCTGAACATACCAATATATTAGCTGACCAAGTGTATAATCCTTGCTATAAATCTTCTTCCATTCTTAGAATCCTATTTCCAAGTAGTCTGACCATAATCCTTGACCTGTAGAGTAACCTCCTCTTTATATAGTGCTGATCTGGGTCCTCTATCTAGATCAATTGCAATGATGGAAATAGGAGGAGACTCCAGAGGTATATGATTATCATCCTAAGTATGAGACAAGCTAGAACTAGAATTCCAAAAATGGAAGAAGATTAGTAGCACTGGGTCAGCTAATATATGGGTATGTTCAAACTTCCCAAACCTAGGTTACATCCTAACCAAGGCACACAGAAGTTACCTTGTCCTTCAAGACATTTCATCACACTATACCAAGTCTGGCAGGTGGGTGTGGCTCCAAAAAGATTGGTGAGATGATAAGAAAAATGGCTTGTAGTGATATTGGTATTAGATTCATAACTTCATAATTTAGCAAATATTTCATGTACACATGGCTCCAAAAAGATTGGTGAGATGATAAGAAAAATGGCTTGTAGTGATATTGGTATTAGATTAATAACTTCATAGTTTAGCAAATATTTCATGTAAAGATGCTTTTTACTGATGTGGCATTCTTTACAGGAGCTACAGCCTCAGAAGCAATAGCCAAAGGATAAGTTTTGGAGAATCAAAAATAGTCTATGATTGTTTGGGAATCCTATGTTCGATGTTGTTATGCATAACTAGCCTTTATAAAAACAACTCATGTTGTGGCTGAAAAAACAGCCCCCTAGTATTTGAAGGTCTATGACATCACTGGTAAGAGGCACATATGATTATTTCATTTGATTATGAAGAGACAAAAGAATGTCAATTTTTTTAATAGATTGAAATGTGTGGTTATCATTGAATCAACCCAAATCTAAGTTCTCATAATACATGAAAGTATGTGAAAATCATTCCAAAGGTTATTTGATTACTTTACCATGTCAAAATATCTTGATCAACTAGAAGAAAATAATTTTATGAAGAAATATGAATTTAATTATGATGTAACAGGTAGTTTTATTATGACTTATATAATTATGTAAGTAATTTAAATTATTTTACATGGGAAATTCAAAGTAATTCAAATTATCTCATATGGGAAATTTATAGGAAAAAGTATGTAACATTATAAAAATTAATAGATGTACTTAATTATTATTTTTTTTATAAGATTACTAAAATAATTATAGCTATAAATGCCAATTTTAATTTTATACTTTTTTTTAATAGACATTTGAGCTAATTAGACAGGTTTCTGTCTTTTTCAAACTCTTTTGAAAGAAAGAGAGATTTTAAGGTAATTTTATTTCTTCTTTGACTATATTTGAATTTTAAATAAGATATTAATAAAAATTTAAAGTTTATTGTGCTGACATTAGATTAAAGAGATAGAGATAGAGTTGTTACAATGATTTCATTTTTTTATTGATTATATTTTAATTTTAGATAAGGCATTAATAAAATTTAAAGTTTATTGGACCTAGATTAAATTAAATTTGTTGGAAAAATACATAAATAATAATTCAACATAAAAAAAAACTCTTGGGATTTTGTTTTAGGTTGCTTGCAATTGGTATTATTCTCTTATGATTTTGTTGAACATTGCCTCCAATTGGTATATATGTTATTTGAATTGTAGGAAGAGAAAATGAATGAATTGTTGGAAGTAATGCTTCCATGGATGTGTAGATGTCCAGTAGCTAGGGGTCATTCTAGAAGCTGTTGATTACAATGCATGAATTGGCCTGGTGACCATGTATCAAAGTCAGTAATCTATGTCCTATATATGTGTATCTCTAGTGATCAATAACAATGTCTACACTTAATTTGTTGTATCAAGAGTCTTTTTGATCTCTATGTTTTCTAACATGATATTAGAACTACATCTGTTTAATTTTTGTAATATCTGAGAATTTATATTTGTGAGGATGTATTTATTGGTGTTTAGGTGTTGTGATCTGTTTGCTTGGCAACAAAGTTCTGGAGAATTCTTCTTTTCAGTTTTTGGTGCGAATCAAATTGGCCGGTCAATGATACATGATGCTGAAAAATGACTTTTTCACATAAAAGCCGCCACATTGCCCCTGATTTTGGGGTGGATCGTGGATCTGTGTGAGGGAAGGTCATGTTTTCCCTTTGGAAAAGTCAAATAAGAAAGCAAGTTCGAAATCGAACGATAAAGCGACGGATGTGTCACTGGCCATAAAATCAAAGCTTCGAACTGCGTGGAGCAGGGAACTAATTTGCAGGGTTTTCAACACTGATCATAAGCATTGGGTCGGTTGAAAAATGAAAGGGGAAGACTGTGCGGAAGAAATTCAGAGGTTCTGGTGTTTTAAAGATCAGATACGAGGATGGGGACGCAGAGGAGGTCGACATCGACGATGTCCGTAGCATTTTGGTCCTGGAAAATGAAAATTGCAGGAAGAGGATGGAGATTTATTTGTACAGATGTGTTCCCTTTTGTAGATCTATATGTGTGCTAGATCGTAGAGCGAGTGAGGGCAGATGATATTCTGCATTACGATGAACCCCTAAAATATTGTGAATGAAGCTAATCATTTGGTCGTGATTCCTCAGGTGAGAGTAATTGACATCGATCATGAGATGTGCAGCTGCAGAGGATCAACGACCCTCACGCAGTGCTAGTGAATCTCAAATCTTTGTGAACCTGCGGTGTGGGAAATGTGAACCATCGGTCTATCTTCTAGATCCACGTTCGAGATATGAATGTCAGCTGGAAAACAATGGTCGTCAAGAAAATGGCACAAACCATCTCCAATCAAAGAATTGTCAAGTCGAAGAATTGGGTGGTGTGGATGGGAAGGCAGAGAGCTGGGAAGTGGGAGGACTGTTTGTTTAGAATAGTAGCCTGTTCCCAACATCTGTGGGGAAGCCAATTAGTGTTAAATTTATTCCGAAAGAGTTTTAGGTCACTCAGAATATGTTGCGCATGATCCAGGATGTGAGCATTTGCAACAAGTTGGAATGTTTTTGTTTTCATTTTAGAGAAGGCAAAAAGGGATATTCGTTTATCTGGTTTTGTGGTGGGTTGGAGTTTTATTATATTATAGTGTGTTATTGTCTAAATATAATATGAAAAATCAAATGAAAAACTAATTATAGAACAGGTTAATATATTTTTAAATTTGTGGTTCTTGATGAATAGTGACCCAAGAACATATCACAATCTGTTACAAGCTGGGATCTTTTGGAGTTCAGAATATGAGTTTACATATTAATTTGATTATATGTTTAAAATGTTATCTTGTAAAATTGATTTTTCAAGAATACATTGACAAAGTTCTTACATAATTAGGGAATAGAACTCAAAACCATGTTTTAAACAAATAGAAATAAGTCCATAGGATGGTGGTGCTCATACAGGTTACAATTTTTCTTTCCATAAATCTTTCTTTGAATTGCAAATGAGTCCTATTAGTATATGATGGTCCTATATAACTTTTTTTTTACATTGCATATGATTCCTATGAATTGCAAATGAGTCCTATTAGTATATGATGGTCCTATATAACTTTTTTTTTACATTGCATATGATTCCTATTAGTGGAGAACCCTAAATACAATGTTTTTCTATTGAATATTTAGTTAAATTGAATTTGGATATGAGCCTTTATGATTAATGTTGAGGAATTCACATGCTATTTCTAAAGACTCATCATATATATAGAAAAAAAAACACTAACCTTTCTCACGCCATTCTATAAATATATATGTGAACCAAAGTGATTTCCACCCCATATATACATATACATTGTTTTTATACCTCTATGAGTGTTATATACCTCTATAAATGTGGCATTGGATAGATCCTTTGAGCATGAGGAAAAAAACACTAATCTTTCTCACACATTTATATAAATATATATGTGAAGTAGCTTGATTGTCACCATATATATATATGTGTGTGTGTGTGTGAGAGAGAGAGAGACTAACCCTATATATACATATACATTCTTTAGATACCTCTATGAGTATTGCATAAGTCTATGAATATGGATTTGGAGTATAGATCCTTTACATATTGTTTTTGATTTTAAGAGCACACAAAGAAACTTCTAGTTAATGAATTTTTTAACATATATAATTTTTATGTTTTATATTATTTTTAAGTATTTTTAATTTTTTTGAAGATCAATTATTTTATATTTGAATTATATATTAAACTATTTATAATAGATTTACTTAAAAAAAACTAATATTTCTTTAATATTTTCCAATTTTTATCAACTCTTAAGTTACTTAATATAAGAAAATATTTTTTTTTCCCAAAAGAAAAATATTAATTTTATACATATTGAGTAGATGCTACATTAGCATATGCTGATAACTATGTATGTTTTCCTACTATGTATGTTTTCCTACCTTTCTTTTTTTCCACTTTCTGTGTTGGAAGTGGATGTTACAATGGACATTTCTACCTCTTTAGTAGTAGTTGGGGTTTCTTTGTGAGAATATTCTATTTAGTTTGTTCTTTTGTTGCCACATATTTCCTTCCTTGGGATGAGTTGCTCATCTGCTGTGTGGGTAGGCTGTCATTGGAACTAAAGCCTAGTAGTTCTTGTTCTCATCATTTTGTAAATTAAGTTGGGTGCCTTGTTCATTGAATGGTGCTATATTTCATGGTTGTTCTGCTTGTTGGAATGTGGTCTTGGTGTATTTTTCTGCATTTTCTTCCTCTTCTATTTCATGTACCCTAGAGGCTAAAACTGCCATCCTTTAGGCTTTGTTGGTTGTCTTCTCTTCGTCTTTTTTATTTTATGGGCAATCACTTTGTAGGTGACCAGTTTAATGACAAAATCAAGAGATTGGGACCATTTCTTTTACTTGTGGAATAAGAGGATGCCTTTTGGTAATCCTTGATTGAAGATTGTCAAGTGTAGATATCATTGGTAAGACACTCACTGTCTACTTTTAAAAATTTCCAAAGAGCATTGCCAATGTCTACTAGTACTTTGATGTGTGATAAATGCAGAGGTAGGTTATATAATTTTACCCACACAAGCATTTTAGGTACCACCATGGTGTTTGGATTAAATTTTGTAAACCATGATGTCAAGAAAAGCCCAGCATTACCCCAGAACCATGCTCAGTCATTCAATGCATATTCCTTACAATTGAATGTGTAGAATTTGACAATGAAGAAACCTTTTGAGCATAGATTATATCACAGTTTTCTATCCATATGAAATAAATCCATTGACTTAGGGCTTGTGGTTTGGGCCAAAAATAGTTAAATCTGCATATCACTGCTTTTGATAAATTATCATGATGTATTTCATTTACCTTAGATATACCAATAGATAGAGCAGTATTTTGAGTTGTCTGATTGAACCATGTAGGCACCAATAGATAGAGCAGTATTTTGAGTTCTCTGATACTAGTAGTGGTGGCTTGCTGTTCTTATTGCATTTGAGTCACCATTTTCTCTTTTACTGCATCTTTGAAATAAACAGGTCATTTGGAGCTTGTACCAAAGTACCAGGGCGGCCACCACTGAGTCTTGTATTGAAGTAGATAGTTGAATCTCTGCCTATGTCATATTGTTTTAGCTTGTATTCCTGCATAGATCAATAATTGTTTGCAAGAAGGAATGCTCATGCTTTCTTGTACCTTTCTGTGTGTCTCTATTTGAGGGTTTTGATTTTCCTGAGGCTCAGTATTTTTAAAGATACTGTGTTTCCTTCTCTGGATCTCATAAAAAAAGGAAATTTTTGTTTCCTTCTCTGGATCTCATAAAAAAGGAAATTTGTTTAGTGGAGGGTTGTTCTAGCTTAGTGTCTTTCATGTTCTGTACCGAAAACTTGTTGTGGTTCTGGACTGATTTCTTTGCAGGGTAGCAGTACCCACCTGTATTCTCCATCCAAGTATGTGTCAGATCAGTGGATAGATCTGACCCTGATATGCATTTGTGGGGAAGGATATCTAAGTATGAGCTAAGAAACCTGTAGATCTCGGTCTGGCCATCCTGGATCCTTTAATAAATCAGTTTTAAGCAGAATGGTGGAGCGGTAGGCCCTCACCTCTCTGCATATCATATGCCAGTTGTAGCCATGGCCAGTCAGGACAGGTCTGAGTTAAAAACATCCAGACGGATTTCCCATAACCTATCATGCGCTACCCGATCCGTCCAAGTGACCTGTCTTTCGGCTTTTGACTTGTGGGCAGGATAAAAGCCAAAGTATGAACGCTTGCAGTTTAGCTGATCTGGTCGATGTTGGGGCCTGTCTTCCATCTTGTTGCCAGTTACTATAAACCCTTGTCCCGGTCGGTAAAAATCGATTCATGTAGAGAGAGGTCACCCTTAACAAGTGTGGGATGGATCTACCACAGAGGATTCGTTTTCTAGTTGGAGGATAAGCCAAAAGATTAACAGATTGTCATAGTCGGCTTGCACATCTTCAGATTTTTTGTGGGGGCATCCTGCACGCTTCCTGCGTTCTCCATTGCTTCCCAAATCTCTGGTTTCTCTGGTTTCGAGAGCGGCCTCCGCCGGAAACCCTAGACATCCCGAAAATACACTATTAACCAATAATATTTATTTATTTATTGTAAAACGGTTAAGATTTAAATAATCTGAAATTATTAAAAATAAAGTTTTATTAAAGCTATTTTGATTTTATAGTTATGGCTAATCAATATGTTAATTATAATTTTCTTTTTACAACATTTGAATCACTAATAAAAAAAGAAATAAACACATTTCATATAATTATATAAAAATATATTTCCATCTTATGTATTTTCATAGCTTTTATTAATTTGTTTATTATAAATAATTGTGATATATATTAATAATTAATTTTGATACTTAAATTGTCCGCAAGGGTTAGCTCAAGTGGCAATGGCAGTGAAATGAAGTCTCACTGAATCGGAGATCTTGGGTTCGATTCTTGTGCTACCCTCCCCGAAAATGGGGTGAATAAAGGACATGTAAAAACTAGAAAATGAGAGGGTGCTACAGAAGCTTACAAAAAAAAAAAATTGATACTTAAATTGTAATAAACCTTGTAATTGACAATTGTAAGTGGTTTGGTCTTTGCTTTTATTAATTTGTTTATTATAAACTATTGTGATATATATCAATAATTAATTTTGATACTTAAACTGTAATAAACATTGTAGTTGAAAAGTTGTAAGTGATTTTGTCTTAGCTTTTATTAATTTGTTTATTATAAACTATTGTGATATATATCAATTACTAATTTCGATACTTAAATTGTAATAAACCTTTGTAAGTTGTTTGGTCTTTAGACAAAAACTTTCTTTTTGAATATACTTGGATGGGTTCTGCGACATTCTAACACATAAATACCTGTATCGCTCTTCAAGTGATCTACTCATTCTAACTATATATATCGGTCTCCGGAAAGCATAAATACTTGGATCTACGCCTTCTCAATTTTAATATACTTAGTTCTGAGGCTCTGCAGCAAACATAGATACTACTCTAACTATATATATCGGTATGCGACAAACATAAATACATGGATTCACTATATATCCGATAGTGAGGCTCTCATTTTGTATTATTTATAATCCGATGATCTTCTATCACATTCTAAACTATATATTGGTCTGCGGCAAACATAAAATACTTGGATCTGCACATTCTAACTATATATCCGGTTCTGAGGCTCGCATTCGGCCTGTAGCATTCAATGTATATATTGCTTGTGATCTTCTACTATATCACATTCTAAACTTCGGTACGGTTCTGAGGCGCATTCAAATAATAAGGGTCTCTTCAGTGATCTTGGGTCCATCGACAGCTCCAATCAGGTTTGCGGGCTATGGTGGGCATCTGCGATCTACAAACAGGGTTGATATTAGGTGCACACTTTCCTTTTCTTTTTCTAATACATATTTGGTCATATATTTTCAAGCATGAATATTTCACCACAGCTATCGAAGATTACCGAAGGGAGACCTAGCACAGTTACTCTATAAGGCCTCTATGAGTATATAGAATCATTGGAGTAACATAAAGAAGAAAGAGAAATCAAGCTACAAAGAGAGTTAGAAGCCATGCTCAAAAATAAATTTGCATCTCTTGAAGAGAATCCAAAAATAAATAGAAAATGAAATAGAACTATTGGGGAATAAAATGGTGGCAATAGAGACTAGGTTCCAAGTTATAGAAAAACAAAACCAAGATACTAACCAAACATCCGAGCAAGGAGATGCTTTAGAGAGCCTTAAAATGAAGGATGTGATTAAAGAACTATAAGGAAAAAGTTAATATCCACCTCACCCTAAATAATGTGCTAGATAAATTAGATATCAAACCAATTAAAGATGAAATGAAGAAATTAATAGAATTAGACCATGAGTGCAACAAAAGGGCCTTGAACATTATAATCTTCGGTTTGAAAGATGAGGTAGATGAGGATACTTTAACCATGGCTAAGACATAATTACATAATAGATTACAAATTGAAACAACGTGTTTCTCACAAGCAACAAGGTTGGGGAAATTAACTAAAAATAAAGGAAGACTCATTCGAATAAAGTTGAGCTCATTGATCATAAGTATGACATACTTAGTAAAATCTCAAGTCTAAAAGAATATTTACAAATGAATATCTCATCTCAGAAGATCAAGCAGAATTAAAAAAGGAGGTTCAAAAGGTAAAAGAAGCTAGAAAGGAAGGAAAATGGGCAATAATAAGAAATAGAAAAGCCTTGATTTGAGATAGAAACCAGAAAGATAGTACTAAATAGCAATTCAACATGCTTCATATTCTTTCTTGGAACTGTTGGGGCTTTCCATGGAACAAAAGCCCCAAGCAAAGCTCGATCTAAAATGATGTTGATATTATTTTTCTTGTTGAAACTTGGAAGCACGAAGAATCTGATGTCCCTACATAAATGGCTTTACGCTATGGTCTACCTCGAATAAGAATCCTCCCATAGAAGCATTGGGGGAATAGCTTGTTAAATTAAGAAGAACATCTCCCCCCATGCTAGGATCTATAAAAATGACCCTTACACCCAATATAGTCGGATAGAAAACACTAGCATTAATAATAAAAATACCTACATAGCAATATGTTATTTCCCCCCATCAATTCTAACTTCTATAAGAAGAAAAATCTAGATAAGTATAACCCTTACAATGGGTTGGAAAATGATATTTCTAGCCTAAGGAACGAAGGTAATATCTTTTTAATAGGTGACTTTAATGCTCGAACTTCAAGCAAACACACTATTATTCTAAGAAATCATTCCAACCCTAACCCTCTTTGGTTGGACGAAGACCCTACTCTAGTGAGTAGGAACAAAAGGAGCTCTGAAGACCTCGAAGAGAATCTGTTTAGGTCACAGCTAGTCAAGTTGTGTAGTGCTGAGGATCTCATAATTTGCAATGGTCAAAAGAAGTGGCCCAATTCTAGCCAGATGACCTGCATCCATGGGCTTGGTAGCAGCGTGGTAGACTATGTTATTTTTGATCTCCCTTTATATAACGAGATAATAAATCTTGACATCTTAAATGACCACGAGCCTGAATCTGTTCATAGGCCTTTACTTATAACTCTCAAATTTGTCATCCATAGAGATCCCATAGAAAATAATTCTTATAGCCAAGAGAACTTAATATTTGATAGAAATAAAAACGATCTCTTTCTAAAAGAGTTGAAAACTAATTTGCTTATTTTATCTAGTATAGACAATATAGAAGAGCTCTACCATAATTTTACTACAACCCTCTCATATTCTATTAACAAGTTCTCAATTGAAGTTTCAAATAATAAAATAAATAGCAAGACCAATCCACAGTATGAAAAAGATTGTAAAAATGTGAGGAGTGCTATTAAGGAAGTTGTTGATGAATCTCTTAAAATGGACAAGATAAAAATATACAAATTCCTATCTTAAAAAGATCTATGAATCTCCAAATGTCATGGATAACTTTGAAACCCTTCCCATATCGAAATAATTTTTCTCTCTGGAAGACATTGATTTTGGGGTTAAATGCCTAGCTAATGGGAAAGCTAAGGACATTCAAGTTCAAGAGGTGGAAATCATAAAGATTGAAGGCCCTCTCCTCATCCCCCACATTCACAAGCTTTTTAATCAAGTAGTCAATGAAGGGTTCCCTAAGATATGGACTGAGACCCTCATTATTCATATTTTTAAAAATGGGGATACAAATAACCCCTCTAATTATTAGAGAATTATGATCAATCCTCTCTTAGATAAGTTATATGGTAATATTTTGGAAAAGAAGTTGAGCATATAGATTGAAGTGAAGGTAAGCGGGCTAAAGGCCAAGTGGGTTTTAGAAGGCATCACTCAACGACAGACCACCTCGTTACGCTTAGGATCATTTTGGACGAATGTCGCAATGATAAATCCAATCCCTTTTGTTGCTTTGCGGACTTTAGAAAGGCTTTCAATATGGTTCTGTTGTGGCCAGCAACAACCCCCCCCCTTAGTTCATTTAAGTGTTGACCAAAATACTTAAATGAATGGGGACCCTTAGTTAATGTTTAGAAAAAACAAGAGTTTCCTTCCCCCAAAATAAGGTTACCATCATGGGCTTAGGCAAGTCTTTTGAACATTTTAAAACCTAAGTCTATGATAAAGAGAAAATCTTTAAAGTTGCGTTGCAAAAGATAGGAAATACCTCCATTTCTCTTTAAATATCGATATGCGCAAAATCCTCGTGTTAAGAATGTCATCGCGTCGCAACAAAGTAATCCTCATAAAGAAAAACTTAAAGATTCACCGATCTGCGATAACGCCGATCGCAAGATCGCATATCGCAGAAATGAACCGACAGGATTTGGCAAACATCAAAGTTCTGCGATCTGCGATGTTGCGATCGCTGCGATATTGCAACCGTGCGATTTGCGATGGTGCGATTTGCGATGGGGCGACTTGCGATCGCGCGCTATGCGAGCTTACGTAAGCAAATCATAAATCACTTCAGTACGAATCCTTCGGGCGCGCCATTCAAAGAAAAAGCCACTTACCATAATCTGACTTGAAATCATGCGCTTTTAATGATAGTAAATGAATTAGTTGTCAGTTATTAAGTGAATTAAAGATGCGTGCCTTTGTAGAGATTTACTTCACGTAAGGTGGCATATTTGATATATCTGTTGCATTTAAAACTCTCCCATCACCCTTCTGGATCAGTCATTTCCATTTCACTCGTAATCTGCAGGAACGAAGAGCTAAGACGATTCAAACATAGACGCAGGAAGAAATGGGAAAGAAACACAAAGCTCAAAGCTCCGAAGCAAAGGAAAAGACAAAGGAGATGGCGCCTTTGTATACAGACACAGCCTGTAACAAAGACGCAGGAATATCGACATGGGAAAGCATGTACAGGGTGCTGGAAGAGCAAAATCCCAGAATATTGAAAGTTGTTGCTTCTGTGGGCTCGCACCACTCTTCTGAGGTGTCCTTAGAGGACCTAGCATGTTCATTTCTTCACAGAATAGCGACAAGACCCAAAATCCTACCATAGACGGATATGATCAAGTGGATATTGGATGATGCAGACATGAACAACAGACAATTCAAAGTTCAAGGACATGGGCTCATTGGATTGTTTGCTGCGCAAGACTTGAAGCTTATGTATCATCTTCCCGAACCACAAATGACCTATAATGCTCAATTAGTTAAGAAGTTCGCGACGGAGAACCTAGACCTATCAGATACCACCAAAGATTGGTCTAGGAAAGATGAGCCACTCAAAAAGGACAAAAATGGTATGTACAGCACTCGTTCCCTCACCTCTCCATATTGTTTTGCTGCGGCCATGCTCTGTAGGTTATTTGGGATGCCGGATATCAACAAGTTTTCGTATGAATGGCTACCATTAAGTGATGCTGCCACAAACGCCGATATTGTGGATTGGGCCAAAATTCTTTCTGATAATCTTTACACGGCTGTTATCAATTACCGATCTAAAAGATCCTTGTCTCAAAGGGTCTATCCTCCTTTTTATATGTCTGCATATGTTATGGATTCTCTTTGTCTTGTGTCTAAATTCCCTATTATGGGTTGGAAATGGACTACCCAAGACCCATTGCCTGTCCATGTCTATCATAAGGTGTTATGGGATTCTCAGTTTGCCCTCACTTCTATCAGATTCGCCACGGGCTTATTTTGCCCTTGTATAGAATAATGTATGATAAAGACCCCCCGAGGTGCTCTCCCGAGGCATAAATCGACATCATCCCCATCGCGAGATGGTTCGGGGAAGAATGGTTTACTTATGTTAGAGTTTTTGGAAGCACTGTACCTCCACATGTCCTACCTCTATATATCCCTGATAAACTTTTGGCTCGGGAAATTGCTTATCAAAGTTGTTCAGAAGGCGGTCTGACCAAAGACCTAAAAGACAAAAGGAAGGCCATATGGCCTCAATTTCCTGTAGCTTGTGGGGCCTTCTCATTGTTCGATGTAGGACACGCTTTCGGCGGAGTGGAGAATGTGACATGTCTTCAATTATTTAAATTCCCAGCAAGGCCATTTGACCCAAATGATATCGCCCAAGAGTTCACAACGAACATCAAAATAAGAGTGTTCTCTGGAAAGAAAGATTTGTTTGATGATCTATTTCAGAATAGAAGTTCGCTCCAAGAAATTTTGCGGGAAGCTCGGTCGAGGTTGTCTCCAGATGACCTCCAAAGATTCATGTTATACAGGGAAAGAAGGCTGGCCAGTATTCCGCTAGAGAAGCTGCGACTGCCTGCTAGAGAACCAACTCCGAGCATTAGCCTCAGCGAAAACTCTAGCACTTCCAAATCTAAATCCAACACTGCGCAAGAAGTGCCTGAGCATCCTAAAGAGTCTAGATACGACCAAGGAAAAAGCGAAGAAACAACTAAAGATACAGCTCAGTCAAGTGCAATGTCTCAACAACAAGTTATCGCCTCCCTGCCAAGAGATGTCCCCCCTCCTGTCATCGAAGCACCGCTCGTCACAACAGAACTGGACAAAGAATGGGAAACCTTCAATGAATTGATCAATCTTGAAGGGCAAGCCCCGAAAACACCTGTGAACAATACACAGGTAGTGCAAGAAGTGGTCCCGACCATAGTCAGCAGTGTCACAGAAACGGAGCATTTTCCTATCTCTCCACCTTCTGAGCTTCTACTTAATGTAGAAGAAATTCCCCCACTAGATGTATTCTATAGTCCCCAACACAAAGCAGTTGTAATGAGGCAGAGGAAGAAAAGAAAACTAGAAAATACACTGCCACAAGATGCCGAACAGTTGGATGTCTTATGGAAAGACCCGAGTAATAACCCAACTGAAAACCTCACTAAGCTGTCTCAGATTGCAGGAGCATATGCTTCTGCAACTATTGATAAGGCATCAGAAGTTCAGCAGCTATTGAAAGAACAAGAAGACCAGATACAGCTGCTACAACAACAGTTGCAACAAGCCAATGCTAACACTGAAGCTTCCAAACAGCTCGAGAAGCTGCAGGAAGACTTTCAACAGATGCAGATAGGCTATCAAAGGAGTCTCGACGAAAAAGGAAAACAATTGCAGACTTTACAAGAAATGCATAAAGATGAGCCTAAGTTGACAGAATTTGTTTCAGAAACTATTGGCTTAAATGAGCAACTACTGCAGCAACAGGAGGAGTTGGGACGTAAAATAGCACAGTGGAGTCACTATTGCGAGCTAAGCGATAAAATCACCAATCAGGTGGTAGATTTGCGGAGTGACTATGATCAGAGTGACAGAAGGGTGACGGAATATTTAACATGGCAGGATGATGATGAAGGAAGAAGAGCAGGTGCACCCAGGATAAACGAAAACCATAAAGAACTGCTCTTTAAAAGATGGGACGATCAAATCAGGCAGGCGGAGCAAGCAGCGGAGACAACGACTACACAAGCAAGCATTCTCATCGACTGTGTAAATGAGAATTTACACAGTGCCAATTTAATCATAGAGACCACCCCAGGGTATCTACCAAAGAGGTTACAACTTGAAGGAGAATGGATGCAGAAAGCGCAGGCAAAGGAGAGAGCAATCCACGCATTAGCCAGGTTGAATTAGAAATGTTACTGGACATACTTAGTCAAGCTGCACGGCCAATGGATGACGATGAAATGCATCACAAACACAGCCGAAAAAATAGCGCCAACACTCCTAGATGTTGTTTTCGCAGCACAGCTCAGCACCGAAGTTAGTCAACCTACTCTTCTTAAGCCTATGCTGGATACTTGCAACTTTAAGGACCAAGTTCAGAAGTAGCCTTACTTAGAATGTTGTTTTTTCTTTTTAACTAGATTAGAAAAAGGACGGTCATTTGAAAACTGCATCCTATATTTTGTAATAATACTATTATTAGAATTAGGAAGTAGTATTTTAACCCTTCTCATGCATTTGGAGAAGGGTCCAGAAATTTGTCAAAACTTGTCCTCAGAACATACACTTCTGCACCCTCAGAGGAGGTTTTGATGAATGGATGGATCGAGATTTATTAATGTTTGCATTTAATGTCTACTACTGATGTTGCACTTTTGTACTCTTAGTAGATGTTAGAACAAGTAGAGGTAAATCGTTATTGCTTGAAGCTTATGAGTGGAACCAGTCATAAATGGTACTTTTATCTCTTGGCATGTTTTTGTTCATATTCTTAAAGTGATATGTAGTTTTCAGTTGTTTATATGTTAATGCATGAATGTGCGGGTTACCATTTGGCACTTTTGTACGGTGGAGTCATTTATTTGTGCTTGATATATGAATAAGTTATTATGCGATATGCTGTTCACAACTGTTTTGCTTAACTTCTTATGCAGAATGGTTTATATTAATTGATTTCTATTCTTATCATAGCCGAATGATCTTTATTACCAGTTATTGTTCGAAATCTTTTTTGATCGCATAACAGAAGAAATACACCTGGGTTAACGTAGATTAGATGTGTTGTTTCTCATTAGATTACAGTAGCATAGTGTTAGTTTAGGAGTTTGATTTAAATTAGATTAAAATATTCTTAGATCAACAGCATCCAACTCTACACACACACACACACCCTTTAGATTGGGAAACTGGTCCCATTATCCCCAGTCGGACCCGCTATAGCAAACGGATAAGGAGCTGCCAACCAAGGTTTGGACCGGGTGGGTATCCCCCTTGTTGTCGACCTGATTTTCGGGGCTTCAACAGGTTCCTAGAAACAACCTTTGGAATAGATTAGAAGAGCTAAAGGTTACTTATGAGTTGAGAGCTGCCACTATTAGGTTATACGAGAATGTAATTGCCAAGCTAAAGAGCAATGAGGGCTCGTCGAAAGATATTAAGTGTAATATCAGAGTTAAACAAGGTTTCCCTGTCTCCCCTACCCTATTTGGAATTTACAACGACAAGCTCGAAGGTTATTTAGAGGAAGCAGGATGTGTTGGCATGGTCTTAGCTAGGATAGTCATCATCCTTCTTCTCTATGCTAACAATATTGTTCTCCTCGCAAGGTGTCGATCTGATCTTGATAAGCAACTTAGGCTTCTTAATGATTTCTGCTCTACCATGGGTATGACTATTAACAGTGAAAAAACAAAAGTTATGATTATCAAATCCAAGAAGGACACCCACGGTAATTTTATGTATGACAATAATAACTTTGTGGAAGTGTATTCTTACAAGTACCTAGGAATTGATATTCATCACAAGCTCAGTTGGAACTATAACACTGAGAAAATAATTAATGGGGGGTGTGTTGTGCTCTACAACAACCACCCATTTCATACCATTTTATTCATAAAACTATAATATGAAATGGGTCCCTTTTTATTTTTAATTGGTATCAAATTTGTATTATTAAAAAAGGTCCCAAAAGACAAAATGAAAGCATTATAAAAAACCATTTTGACAAACCAATTATTTGTTCTTATAATATAAATAATTAATCTCTTATCATTGCGATAAAGCGATCGCAAGATCGCATATCGCAATGGCAAAGGAGGCATAACTTAAAGGCCCATTGGTTTTTTCCGATGCGATGACATGCAGTAGGCTATCGGATGTCGGCAATAATAAGTTCCCATAACAAAAGTGCCTCCCGCTCCGATGCGATGCGATAAGATGCTTTTCGCTCCGATGCGATGCGATCACGTCCCTTTCGCTCCGATGCGATGCGATATCGCTATCGGCGATCGGGGATATACCGTGCATGCTTTTTAAAGTGCCCATACTCTCGATGCGATGCGATGCGATATCGCTATCGGCAATCGGGGATTCCAAAAGGTGTCAATATAAAGATCTAAGTTTTCCTCGACACCCGATTGCGATAAAGCCAAAAGCGCAAACTTCAAAAAACCGTTAAAGTAGAGGTATTACGATTAATTCGTATTTAAGGCCTTATCTTTCAAACAGTGGTTCACCTACGCTCAACCGCCAAAACGTCCAAGGCACGCTTAAACAAATCATGCGGCTGATAAGAGATATGATGAGCATTTAAAGGATTGGCAGGTTTTAATGGCCATTTAATGAAATAGCAAGCTTAAAAAATCTTCTCATAGATGTATCCGTAGCCACTTTAAGTTAATCCCTCATCATGCATTGATCAATATATCTCACTCGTATTTGGTTTTCGCTACCAATTCTCTGTGTTACGCTTATTTCCACTACTGTGCAGAATTCTTCCGAGGTAATAGATTCAAGCAGAATGGGGAAGAAATCTAACAAAACCACAGTTGCTTCCACTGCACCAGCCACAGGACAAGCCGTCGCTGATCCAGCAACTAAAAAGAAAGGATTAATATCTGATACTACATGTTCAGGACTTGCCAAGACCACTTGGCAAAGTACCTATAATTTGATCGAAGACGAAGAACCAAAGGTGACGACAGTACAAGCTACATCGGGTTCCAATAGAAAATCTGATGGTACTTTGAAATACTTGGCCAACTCTTTCCTTCATCGGATAGCGGCTCGAGAACAAATTCTCCCATATACGGATGTAGTAAAGTGGGCAATTGAGGAAATCCCAATCACAGACAGAACGTTTTGCACCAGAGATGGGAGCATCTTCGGTTCATTCAAGGCTGATGATTTGAGGCAAATGTATCATTTGCCTGAGCTAGAGAAGAAGTACAACAAGGCATTTATGGAGAAATTCTGAAATGAGAACGAAACTGAATCTGAACCCATTCGGGAATGGAGGCAAAATCTGGCGAAACACAAGCGTGAAACTTCTGGTAAGTACTCTCTTGATTCTCTATGTTCTCCGTATTATTATGTTGGGATAACGATGTGTAGATTGTGGGGGTTTCACAATTCCGCTAATTTCACTATAGAAATGGTTCCCTTGATGGAAGCGGCATGTAATAGTGAGATAATGGATTGGGCAACCATACTGTCAGATAAGCTAGCAACAACAGTTCCTAGTTTAGAACTAAAACTTCCATCTCAGAAAGGATTATTCACCCATTCTACTACAGTGCTTATATACTAGATAGCCTGTGTTTTAATTCTGAGTTTCCTGTACTCGGCTGGAGGTGGACTCCACAAGATCCCACGCCTATTAACATATACCATCAGAAATTGTGGAAGACTTCCTATAGGCACCATTTGTACCAAGTCTGCAATCGCTTCATGTTACCCATTCATTATTCTATTTTTAATAAACCTGCCCCCAAAATTTCTTACCAAGCAGGGATTGATTTGACATCAATAGGAAGATGGTTCGGAGAGGAGAAATTTACTTATGTAATAATTTTCGACAGCCAAGCCGAACCTCATGTCCTTCCTTTGTACATACCGGACAAACTACTGGCAAGGGAGATAGCCTATCAGATTATTGCCGAAGGAGTTACACAAACTCTAAAGAAAAATAAGAAGCAGGTCTGGCCCTCCTTTCCTCTAAGATGTGGTGTCTACACCTTGCATGATTTTAAACATGCGGAAAAAGAAGCTACGAAGATGAAATCATTAACTCTAGCGACTCTCCCTAACAGGAGATTTGATCCCAACAAAGTCACCTATAATGCTCTTGACCAGGCCAAATTGACAAAGTTTGATCATATAGAAGATAAGTTTGATGACCTGTTCTCCTCAGCTGAATCAATGTATGAAGTTAGATCGCTGGCCATAATGGAATACAAAGATGAAGGGTTAGTTGAATTCAACAGACTTAGAGAACAGAGGTTGCAAACTCTGCCTCTAGATCTGTTAGCAACAACCCCAGAAACAAGACCAAGCGAGCCTGAACAACAACATTCAAAGGAACCGCCGGTTACAACAGAAAAACAGGAGAAAGTGCAAGAGGAAACCCAGTCTAAAGAGCAGAAACAGAGCAACATAGAGGTGAATGTGGATACTCAAATTGATCCCAAATTGCTCCAGGAATGGCAGCAACTTGATTCAATTATCAGTAGTCTTGAATGCTCAAAGGACACTGAAACTTCGAAAGCGGCAGATACATAGGAAACCACTTGACAACAGGTTCCAAGTGGAACCAGTGGCCTCCCCAGTTCAAGGGGAGTAGAAATAATCCCAAAGGACCCCTCCAATCAAATTATTTTGCAGATAGAAGAAATTCCTCCCTTGCATTTCTTCTATAGCACAAGGCACAAAGCTGTGGTAAAACGACAGAGGAAGAGAAGAAGGACTGATCAACCTTCCCTTTTCCCAGAACAAACGGCCACGGGCAATGTGGTTTGGAATTAGGAATTTTACCCCTTTGATGACCTAACAAAACTATCACAATATGCTCGAGCCTATTCGGCAGCAACAATAGACAAGGCATCAAAGGTGAGTCTTTTATTAAAAATGAAAGACCAGGAAATCTTTTTATTGCAAGCATAGCTAACAGAAGCACAACAGAAAGCGGAGCAGGCACAACAACAATTGTTAACATAGAAGCAAATAAATAATCAATTAACTCAACAATTGCTGGAAGAGAAACAGAGGATTGATCACAGCGCAATCGAGAAGCAGAAAGAGTTGTCTAAAGCCTTGGCACAACTGAGGGTAGCAAATGAACAAATGTTGAAGTCAAAAGATAAGCAGATTGCTCAACTATCAGCACAGCTTGAGAAGACAAAGGGTGTTCCACAGATAGCCGAATTCAAATTAGAAGCATTACAGATAAATAAGGCATTAATAACACAAATCAAGCTTCTATGTCAACAAATCGCCCAGGCGGAACCACTATACGATTTGACGGCATCAATAAGTAAACAAATAGAAAAGGCTAGAACAAAATTGGATCAAGCTGAAGAAACATTAACTGAATTTCTTGACTGGCAAGATACCGATCAGGGACAAGCAGCAAATTTACCAAGAATTTTAGAGTGACATAAAGAAATATTGTTTACAGAATGGCAGTCCCAGTTAATGAAAGTAGAGAGGGCAATTTCAAGATGCAAATCAACCACAAGTAATTTGGTTGAATTGGTTAATAATACTCTCTACTTGTCAAACATGATTTCCCAATGCACTCCAGTTAAATTGACAGCGGTGAAAACATTGGAGCAGTCATGTTATCCAGATCTAGAGGAAAAGGGGAGATTAATTGCTAGAATTAACAGTTTAACATGGGACACCTATTGGTTCTTCTTGGTAAAACCACACAGTCAAAGAGCCACCCTCAAATGCCTTACAGATGCAATCGGGTATATTATCCCCGATATTCAGGATGCCACCTATGCCGCCCAGCTTAACTCTTGCCTCAACAGACTGCCCGAAGTGGAGCCAATGCTTGCGATAAGTCAGCTCAAGTTTAAAGGCAAAGAGCCTACTTGATGATTCATGCCGCCGACTGCCAGGTTGCTGAGAAGGAGATATTCAAGATCATTTGATACCAATTAAGTACGATTTCAGTGTCATAGATAGTTAGTTTAATTCAGTATTTATAGACCCTTTCATGTTTTTAGAAAGGGTCGTAAGGTTTTGTACATAACTTAAAGCTTGAAGTTGCACTACTGTACTTCAGGCATATTCTTTTATAAAACTTGACCAATCATTCTGATTTTGGCAAAGAAGCTTTTATGCAAATGTGCACTACTGTCTTTGTTTGAAAGTATTTTTGTGTTAGAGGAAGAATCTCAAATAGCGATTGATATTGGGAGTGATTCGCAGCTCATATGATACTATTATCTATGTTTGAATCCATTCTTTTTATATGAATTGTTATTTGATCGCCTTTGCTATTATCGAATATATGTATGTGTTTTAACAGCGTTTCTTTATTCCATCCACTATTGGATGTTTATGGTAATGCTTTTCTTTTGATCATATATGTATTGATGATATAAATGATGAGTGTAGCAATATTGCGTTAATCACCTTGTTTAACTATTTAAGCAAAGTAATCCTTGAATGAATAAATGTCCATGTTTATTAGATGGAGTCATCTATATGCCTGTTAATAAACATAGATCATCAAGTGCTACACTTCAAAGTACAATAGTTCCCGGGATTAGTAGTAATTCTTTTATTTCGTTGATAAATTAAGTTATTCGCCTATCATTAGATTAGTCAATCAATCATTCATTCATCCTGTTTATTCATTGCTGGGAAACTGGTCCCATTATCCCTAGTTGGAGCCACCATTCCAAACGGAAAAGGAGCTGTATTAAGGTCCGGACCGGGTGGTTATCCCCCAATGTTGATACAACGATTTTCAGGGCATCAACATTTTTGGCACTAGAAGGAGGGCCTCAACTGTGAATGGCAAGCAAACCCAAATCTGCAGGCCATTCTAAGAGTAATTATCCCTCCACATCACCTCGTACTTCCCAGTTGCATGCCGGTTCTCCAGTATCCAGACAAGAAGAAGAGGAATCAACTACCACTGCTCAAACCCATCATACTCCAAAACAACTAAGTCTTGAATCCCCTGAAGTCGAGTCTCTTATCCACAAACTTCAGAGCTTCTCGATTTCACCACAGAAATCTGAGGTATCTCAAAGCAGTGCGACTTCGCAGTTTAATTTACCTCACCCTCTCACCAGACTTTAGAGCGGAAAGCTCGGTATTCAACCCACTGAGTTCCCTTTAACCAAAAGGAAAAAGGCAAAGAAAAACACTGAAGGATCTGACGGTGAAGAACTTTCATCCACATCCTCCATCTCACCTTCCCCCGTGCGAAGTCAACCATCCACTCCCTCATCACACATTGTTGTTCATCAGGGATTGGCAACTGCAGCATCCCAAACTACACAATCCTTAATATTATCTCCTTCCCAGACTTCTGTAAGTTCAACAGTAATATCATCCACTACTGCAGTTACAATGGCAGATCCATGGACCAGGCCTGGTGCAGTCAATATGCCTGTGCCATTGCACGCATTACCTGATGCACCTGAAAAATGGCTACCCAAGTTTAACCTAGATGATGGAACACAGGCTGAGGAACATATTAATAACTTCATGTTGGCAGTTAATTTGAAGGGAGTAACATAGCAAGATGTTGTCGTTAGACTTTTCCCTTATACCTTGCAAGGATCAGCAGGATCCTGGTATTTTTCTTTACCTTCTAGCTCCATTACGAGTTGGACGACTTGCCAAGAACAGTTTCTTACTAAGTATGGTGATGATAGGTCCTTGGCTACACTAATAAATGATCTCTCCAATCTTAGGATAGAGCATAGGGAACCAATTAAGGAATTTAATGCGCGATTCAATAAACTCTTGAATAAAATCCCAACGGCCTCCAAACCAAGTGAGCAAATCTGAAGCGAATGGTATATAACTGCCCTACCTGCCAATATAGCTATTTTTATAGACAGGGCTAGAAAACCTACTTTAGCTGAAAACATGAAAGAAGCACTCGCTGTGGAGAAATGTATTAATGCTCTAGAGAAGAAAGCTGCTCTGGAAGATAGAAAAGCCAAAAAAGTTTCTTTTAAAGATGATTCAAAGAAGAAAACCCCTAAAGATCCATATGACATGGAGGGTCTACAAAAGGTCCTCAAAACTATGTCAAATGAAATGGTTTAAATCAAAAAACAAGTAGCCGAAACCTCAACCAAAAGACCCTTTAGAAATTATAAGAAAACTGAATCAAAACCACCAAATGTTATATCAAATGCAGATTCAGATCTTGAAGAAGGAGAAGAAGAAACGGCTACACCAACTGATGAAGAAGAAGAAGTTGTTGAATGTCATGGAATGTGGGATTTTATATTACCTAACTCTGACACAGAAAACGAAGAAGAAGCATTTCCTGTCACTACCAGGAGTAGAGGTACCTCCGAACCTATTCAGACAACTTCGAAGAAAAGAAGTGCAGGTGCTGCTACAACAAAAGAAAAGGCTCTCCCAAAAAAGCCACCTGTAACAATTCCACAAAACCAACCTTCGACCTCAACAATTCCATTAGCAACTAAGACATTGGTAGTGATTGATTCAATGGATTACAACATTGTTGATGACATGAAAAAGACCAAGGCAAAAATTACCATGTTTGAACTTAGTAAATTGAAACATCAGCAAAAATTGCTTCTCAAAGAGTTAAATGCTCTTCCTACTTCACCTCTTCCCAGTGCTAAAGCTGCAAACGATACAGGTGAACCACCTTCTGGTATGGTGGAAGCTACTGATGCAGTCCTAATAGGAGATAGATCAAATTCTCATACTCCACCTTTCCTTCTAACCTATGAAATCTACAATAGAAACCTGCACAACTACTTGATTGACTTAGGGGCATCTTCCAACATAATGCCAGCTTCAGTTTGTTCCAAACTGAACATTGAACCCCAGAAGTCCGCTATTCATATTGTACAGTTGGACAAGACTAAAGTAGAGGTTTTGGGAGAGATCAACTCTGTAACTATCAGGTTATCTGTTGATCCCAGAATAGTACAAAGGATTGATATCTTGATCGCCAATATACCTGAATTTTATGGTTTGATCTTGAGTAGGGATTGGTCTGAAAAACTACATGGGTATATTTCTACTGATTGGTCACATATGTGGCTTCCCTATAAGGGTAAGCCAAATCAAATAAGAATCGATCGGGAAAAGCATATGACCCATAAAGTTACTGAATTTGAACAAGAGAACCAACCAATAGCATTTAATAACAACATTTTGGGGAATTATTCATCAGAGTCATTCTTTGGCAACTTCGCTGCCCAACCATCCCCTTTCTCAGTAAACCATTTTTTACATCTCAGATCAAAAATATTCACAAACACATAGGTCAAGATGTTTCAATGATACTGAGAAAACTGTAAATAAAATTGTTAATACTTCTTTATTTTGGTCGTTATATTTCGATGGGTCCAAATCTAGTGAGGGCTCAGGAGTAGGATCTATTTTGATTAGCCCGCAAGGAGAAAAAACAATGTTGTCTTGTAGGTTAGAATTTGAATGCACGAATAACACAACAGAATATGAAGCCTTAGTGCAAGGACTATATAAAGCTATTTGCCTCAAGGTCCAATATTTGAAAGTGTTTGGACATTCTGAAATTGTTATCAAACAGGTAAGGAATACAATTCATTGTCTTTCCACCCATCTCAAACATTATCAATCACTGGTACAGGAACTCACCTCCCACTTTTCGGCATTCAATATTTCTTCTATTCCCAGGTCTCAAAATTCGGCAGCCGACCTGCTAGGCAATGTTGCTTCCAAGCTCCTACCTTCCAAAGACTATAGCCCAGATAGATTTTCAGTAGAATTACTTTTTAGGCCATCAATTCCTGACATTGTAACTAATTGGAGAGTATTCAACCATGATGAAGACATTTTATAGTTTTTAACTTCCGAAAAGTCCTATGATTATCAAATCATTGAGGAAAACGAGCATTACCTTCAAATGAGAGGTAAACCCGAGGAGAATTCAATCCCTAAGCCTGTGGTGAAGCTTGAGAATCTTTATGATATTAAAGATAGGTTTAAACCTGTGACTAATACAAAGCTCCAAAGTTCTACCCTAAGGTTTGAATTGATAAAACTTGGCACTGAGCAAACTCCTCAAAACATTAATTTAGGATTAGGACTTTCCTTGGAAGAAAAGGAAGCATTCATTAGACTGTTACGAAAAAACAAACAGGTTTTTGCTTGGAAATATGATGATTTAAAGACATATGATACATCCATCATCAAGCATACCATTCCAATGCTTCCCGAACAAAAACCAATTCAGCAGAAGTTGAGAAAAATACATCCGAACTTAGAGAGTCAAATAAAATCTGAACTTAATAAACTCTTGAAAGCTAAGATTATTTTTCCCGTTCGGCACTCAAACTGGGTCTCCAATATGGTGCTAGTCAGAAAGAAAAATGGCGACATTAGGATTTGTATAGATTTCAGAAATTTGAACAAGGCGAGCTTAAAAGATAATTTCCCATTACCTACTATGGAGCAGATACTCCAATCAGTAGCAGGCTCTGAGTTAATGTCCTTTCTAGACGGTTTCTCAGGATATAACCAAGTTTTGGTCCGTCCTGATGACCAACTCAAAACCACATTCAGAACAAAATGGGGAACATATGCATATCAGAAAATGCCTTTCAGATGTATTAATGCAGGAGCGACGTTCCAAAGAGCGATGGATATAGCTTTTAAAGGGTTGATTAACATAACAGTAGTCATCTACCTAGATGATATTACTGTATTTTCTAAAGAGAATTCCAATCATTTGCATGATTTAAATCAAATCTTTCAACACTGCAAAAGATATGGTATTTCACTTAACCCTGAAAAATCTTTCTTTGCTTTTGACCAAGGAAAGCTCTTAGGCTTTATTGTGTCTAAAGATGGCATTTATATTGATCCCGATAGGATCAAAGAAATCTTTGAAATCCCTTTCCCTCATAATAAAAAATCCATGCAGTCATTTTTAGGCCAAATCAATTTTGTCAAAAGATTTGTTCCAGACCTTTCTCAAATCATTTTGCCACTTCAAACTATGATTAAGAAAAATTCAGTCTTTAAGTGGGGATCAGCAGAAAAGGAAGCATTTGATTTAATCAAACAATCAATAATTAATGCCCCCACCTTAAATACCCCCAATTTTTCTAATCATTTCACACTATATACTATCGCATCCGATTTGTCTTATGCATCAGTACTCGCACAGATTAATGATCACAATTCGGAAGCACCCATTTCATGCTATAGTTCAAATCTTCAAGGTGTTGAATTGAATTACTCCGAGGTAGAAAAACAAGCCTTTGCTGTATATAAAGCTGTCAAACATTACAGACCATTCCTTTTAAAAGCCCACACAAAAGTTATAGTTCCTTTCCCTGCAGTAAGGCAACTATTAATCCAAAGAGAACTAGGTGAAAAAAGGGCAAACTGGGTTACAACACTTCAAGAATATGATTTAGAAATTAAACCAGCAAAGATTGTTAGAGGCCAAGGTTTTTGCAGGTTATTGGCAGGAGCATCCAACATTCCAGAATCAGGGGATACAGATCAAACCGAAGAAATCAACCAGATAAGTATTACTGATTCAGAATCACAATATGGTGACTTAATCTTTTATTTCAAAAATGGGTATGCACCTCCTAACCTGTCTTACAAAAACAAAAGGGCCATTAGATTAAAAGCAAAAAAATTCACAATTATTGATGATGTGCTTTTTAGGCAAAATTATGATTCAATCTTATTAAGATGCCTAGAAAAACCTGAAGCACAAAAGGTCTTGCAGGAATTACATGATGGACCAGCAGGAGGACATTTTGGAGCTGATACAACAGCCCATAAAATCATTCATGCTGGATATTACTCGCCCACTCTGTTTAGAGATGCTCATGAATATGTAAGGAAATGCCGAAATTGTCAAACTTCTAGTGGAAGGCAAACAAAACCAGCTTTCCCTTTGCAACCTGTCAACATTGAACAACCATTTGAGCAATGGGGATTGGATATCATTGGGGAAATTACTCCTCATTCTTCTAAATAGCATAAGTATATCCTTACTGCTACTAATTATTTTACTAAATGGGTTGAAGCAATTCCTTTGAAGACAACAAATTCTGAGGCAATCATTGAATTCATAGATAAATTCATCATTACCAGGTTTGGTGTCCCAAATGCTCTTCTTTTTTATAATTCATCTTACTTTTCAGGCAATGCTATGATTGATTTCGCTATTAAAAGAGGATTTAAATTCTGCTAATTACTATTCCCAGGGTAATGGTTTAGCAGAGTCTACAAATAAAAATCTGATTAAAATTATTAAGCGAACCATCGAACAGAATCATAAAAAATGGCACAAATCCTTAATATTCGCACTATGGGCTGATAGGATAACGCAAAAGGCTTCCATAGGATCTTCCTCGTTCAACCTTGTATATGGAAAAGAAGCAGTACTACCAACAAATCTTGTTCTTCCTTCTCTAGCCCTAGTGCAGTTTATTGAGGAAAGCCCTCCTTCTTCTATTCAACTTAGACATGACCAAATTTTAAAATTAGAAGAGGAAAGAGAAAAATCCAAGGTTATTCATGCAAAACATCAGCAAATCATCAAGTCATCCTTTGATTTAGTCTCATCTGGTTCAAAACAATTTCAAGTCGGTGATTTGGTCCTGAAATGGGACAAAGCCAATGAGGACAAGGGAAAACACACCAAGTTCCAAAAGGTGTGGCTTGGGCCATTTCAGATCTGTGAGAAGATAGGCCATTCGACCTTCATATTACAAGATTTATCAGGTTTGAGAGATCCTCTCCCTGTTAATGGCCTTATCTTAAAGAAATTCTTCAATTGAGAAGGTAACCCCTTCTCCCCCTTTTTAGAATTTTATAGTTTGTAGGATCGTTAGAAAATAAAGTTGTGAGATATCTACCATTGACCTTTGCTGTACTTGAAAGTTACTCAAAACAAGTAGGGTTGATATTTACTTTTAAAATAATAGAAGTCTTAAACCAGAGAGATAATTCTGGGAAATTAGGTGTAATTGCATTCTGAAACTACACTTCAATTTTTGTCAACGCTTCCCAAAGTTTAGAAATATTGTAAATCATTTTATGTTTATAAATTGGTCACAAAAGGGTTATCAATATCAAAATAGAAACTAATCCAATTTCAGCATCCTTAACTCTTACCTTGTCATCCATTTACTCTTAAGGAGAAAATTGTCCATCCCACTCACCAAAGCTTATGATTACTCAGAGTGTAATTCTAAAAAATTTGATATAAAAGATAAGAGGTCTTATTACAAGCCTCCTTACCATGATCATAGGGAAATAGTTTAACCGACATTACCAATACTGCATACCAAAACGAGGTAATGGCTTAGAATTATAAGACAAGGGGTCTCATCACGAGCCATCTTGTTCGGTTAAATTACTACCAGTGAATGGCATTGTCACAAAGTTGGTCACCAAACCAGGACAATGGCTTTTTATCTTACAAAATAACAGAAAAGTGGAAAAGAAATACAAAATATGAAAAGCACGTTTTGAATTCATTCTGTTAATCATACTCTCAAATGAGGAGGACAATGGACAATAGCATGGTTAAAAGGTATCCCTGTCGAAACTATGAATGTTTGCTGGCAGCAGAGGCTCTACCTATGACAAAGGAGTCAATTCTAAAAGCTGATTTGGAAAGGTTTTCTATTTTATCACTATCAACTATTAACGGCCAATTTAAAACTTAGAATGTATCTAATTTTAAACAAAAGAGGAAGTTAGCAAAGATAGTTTCATTTTATTTGGAATGCATATATACCCAGTTATATTAGAATTTTCCCCTTTGATGAGAACTCTATTTCGAAAAAGTTTAAGTATTTCCATACTTTTTAGAGATAACTGTTTCTTCCAGCGAATCGCCAATTGTTGTGCTCTACAACAACCCCCCATTTCATAACATTTTATTCATAAAACTATAATATGAAATGGGTCCCTTTTTATTTTTAATTGGTATCAAATTTGTATTATTCAAAAAGGTCCCAAAAAACAAAATGAAAGCATTATAAAAAACCATTTTGACAAACCAATTATTTGGTCTTATAATATAAATAATTAATCTTTTATCATTGCGATAAAGCGATCGCATATCGCAATGACAAAGGAGGCATAACTTAAAGGCCCATTGGTTTTCTCTGATGCAATGACATGCAGTAGGCTATCGGATGTCGGCAATAATAAGTTCCCATAACAAAAGTGCCTCCCGCTCCGATGCGATGCGATAAGATTCTTTTCACTCTGATGCAATGTGATCACGTCCCTTTCACTCCGATGCGATGCGATATCGCTATCGGCGATCGGGGATATACCATGCATGCTTTTCAAAGTGCCCATACTCCCGATTTGATGCGATGTGATATCGCTATCGGCGATCAGGGATTCAAAAAGGTGTCAATATAAAGATTTAAGTTTTCCCCAACACCCGATTGCGATAAAGCCAAAAGCGAAAACTTCAAAAAACTGTTAAAGCAAAGGTATTATGATTAATTCGTATTTAAGGCCTTATCTTTCAAACAGTGATTCACCTGCGCTCAACCGCCAAAACGTCCAAGGCATGCTTAAGCAAATCATGCGGGTGATAAGAGATATGATGAGCATTTAAACGATTGGCAGGTTTTAATGGCCATTTAATGAAATAGTAAGCTTGAAAAATCTTCTCATAGATTGTATCCGTCGCCACTTTAAGTTAATCCCTCATCATGCATTGAACAATATATCTCACTCGTATTTGGTTTTCGCTACCATTTCTTTGTGTTACGCTTATTTCCACTACTGTGCAGAATTCTTTCGAGGTAATAGATTCAAGCAGAATGGGGAAGAAATCTAAGAAAACCACAGTCGCTTACACTGCACCAGCCACAGGACAAGCCGTCGTTGATCCAGCAACTAAAAAGAAAGGATTAATATCTGATACTACATGTTCAGGACTTGCCAAGACCACTTGGCAAAGTACCTATAATTTGATCGAAGCCGAAGAACCAAAGGTGACGGCAGTACAAGCTACAGCGGGTTCCAATAGAACATGTGATGGTACTTTGAAAGACTTGGCCGACTCTTTCCTTCATCGGATAGCGGCTCAGGAACAAATTCTCCCATATATGGATGTAGTAAAGTGGGCAATTGAGGAAATCCCAATCACAGATAGAAATTTCTGCACCAGAGATGGGAGAATCTTCGGTTCATTCAAGGCTGATGATTTGAGGCAAATGTATCATTTGCCTGAGCCAGAGAAGAAGTACAACAAGGCATTTCTGGAGAAATTGCGAAATGAGAATGAAACTGAATCCGAACCCATTCGGTAATGGAGGAAAAATCCGGCGAAACACAAGCATGAAACTTCCGGTAAGTACTCTCTTGATTCTCTATGTTCTCTGTATTGTTATGCTGGGATAATGATGTGTAGATTGTAGGGGTTGCACGATTCCGCTAATTTCACTATAGAAATGGTTCCCTTGATGGAAGTGGCATGTAATAGTGAGATAATGGACTGGGCAACCATACTGTCAGATAAGCTAGCGACAACAGTTCTTAGTTTTAGAACTAAAACTTCCGTCTCAAAAAGGATTATTCCCCCATTCTACTACAGTGCTTATATACTAGATACCCTGTGTTTTAATTCTGAGTTTCCTGTACTTGGCTGGAGGTGGACTCCACAAGATCCCACACCTATTCACATATACCATCAGAAATTGTGGAAGACTTCCTATAAGCACCACTTGTACCAAGTCTGCAACGACTTCATGTTACCCATTCATTATTCTATTTTTAATAAACCTACTCCCAAAATTTCTTACCAAGCAGGGATTGATTTGACATCAATAGGAAGATGGTTCAGAGAGGAGAAATTTACTTATGTAAGAATTTTCGGCAGCCAATCCGAACATCATGTCCTTCCTTTGTACATACCTGACAAACTGTTGGCAAGGGAGATAGCCTATCAGATTATTGCCGAAGGAGTTACACAAACTCTAAAGAAAAATAAGAAGCAGGTCTGGCCCTCCTTTCCTCTAAGATGTGGTGTCTAGACCTTGCATGATTTTAAACATGCGGAAAAAGAAGCTACGAAGATGAAATCACTAACTCTAGCGACTCTCCCTAACAGGCGATTTGATCCCAACAAAGTCGCCTATAATGCTCTTGAACAGGCCAAATTGACAAAGTTTGATCATATAGAAGATAAGTTTGATGACCTGTTCTCCTCAGCTGAATCAATGTATGAAGTTAGATCGCTGGCCATAATGGAGTATAAAGATGAAGGGTTAGTTGAATTCAACAGACTTATAGAACAGAGGTTGCAAACTCTCCCTCTAGATTTGTTAGCAACAACCCTAGAAACAAGACCAAGCGAGCCTGAACAACAACATTCAAAGGAATCGTCGGTTACAACATAAAAACAAGAGAAAGTGCAAGAGGAAACCCAGACTAAAGAGTAGAAACAGAGAAACATAGAGGTGAATGTGGATACTCAAATTGATCCCAAATTGTTCCAGGAATGGCAACAATTTGGTTCAATTATCAGTAGTCTTGAATGCTCAAAGGACACCGAAACTTCGAAAGCGGCAGATACACATGAAACCACTTCACAACAGGTTCCAAGTGGAACCAGTGGCCTACCGATTTCAAAGGAAGTAGAAATAATCCCAAAGGACCCCTCCGATCAAATTATTTTTCAAATAGAAGAAATTCCTCCCTTGGATGTGTTCTATAGCCCAAGGCACAAAGCTGTGGTAAAACGATAGAGGAAGAGAAGAGGGACTGATCAACCTTCCCTTTTCCCAGAACAAATGGTCACGGGCAATGTGGTTTGGAAGGAGGAATTTGACCCCTCTGATGACCTAACAAAACTATCACAATATGCTGGAGCCTATTCGGCAGCAACAATAGATAAGGCATCAGAGGTGAGTCTTTTATTAAAAACAAAAGATCAGGAAATCTTTTTATTGCAAGCACAGCTAACAGAAGCACAACAGAAGGCATAGCAGGCAGAACAACAATTGCTAACACAACAGCAAATAAATAATCAATTAACTCAACAATTGCGGGAAGAGAAACAGAGGATTGATCACAGCGCAATCCAGATGAGCAGATTGCTGAACTATTGAGAAGACAAAGGGTGTTCTACAGATATCCGAATTCAAATTAGAAGCATTACAGATAAATAAGGCATTAATAACACAAAATAGGCTTCTATGTCAACAAATCGCCCACGCGGAACCACTATGCGATTTGACGGCATCAATAAGTAAACAAACAGAAAAGGCTAGAACAGAATTGGATCAAGCTGAAGAAACATTAACTGAATTTCTTGACTGGCAAGATACCGATCAGGGACAAGCGGAAAATTTACCAAGAATTTTAGAGTCACATAAAGAAATATTGTTTACAGAATGGCAGTCCCAGTTAATGAAAGCAGAGAGGGAAATTTCAAGATGCAAATCAACCACATGTAATTTGGTTGAATTGGTTAATAATACTCTCTACTTATCAAACATGATTTCCCAATGCACTCCAGGTAAATTGAAAACGGTGAAAACATTGGAGCAGTCATGTTATCCAGATCTAGAGGAAAAGGGGAGATTAATTGCTGGAATTAACAGTTTAACATGGGACACCTATTGGTTCTTCTTGGTAAAACCACACAGTCAAAGAGCCGCCCTCAAATGCCTTATAGATGCAATCAGGTATATTATCCACGATATTCAGGATGCCACCTATGTCGCCCAGCTTAACTCTCACCTCAACAGATCGCCCAAAGTGGAGCCAATGCTTCCGATAAGCAGCTCAAGTTTAAAGGCAAACAGCTTACTTGATGATTCATGCCGCCGACTGTCAGGTTGCTGAGAAGGAGATACTCAAGATCATTTGATACCAATTAAGTAGGATTTCAGTTTCATAGATAGCTAGTTTAATTCAGTATTTATAGACCCTTTCATGTTCTTAGAAAGGGTCGTAAAGTTTTGTACATGACTTAAAGCCTGAAGTTGCACTACTGTACTTCAGGCATATTCTTTTATAAAACTGGACCAATCATTCTGATTTTGGCAAAGAAGCTTTTATGCAAATGCGCACTACTATCTTTGTTTGAAAGTATTTCTGTGTTAGAGGAAGAATGTCAAATAGCGATTGATATTGGGAGTGACTCGCAGCTCATATGGTACTATTATCTATGTCTGAATCCATTCTTTTTATATGAATTGTTATCTGATCGCCTTTGCTATTATCGAATATATGTATGTGTTTTAACAGCATTTCTTTATTCCCTCCACTATTGGATGTTTATGGTAATGCTTTTCTTTTGATCATATATGTATTGATGATATAAATGATGAGTGTAGCAATATTGCGTTAATCACCTTGTTTAACTATTTAAGCAAAGTAATCCTTGAAAGAATAAATGTCCATGTTTATTAGATGGAGTCATCTATATGCCTGTTAATAAACATAGATCATCAAGCGCTACACTTCAAAGTACAATAGTTCCGAGGATTAGTAGTAATTCTTTTATTTCGTTGATAAATTAAGTTATTCGCCTATCATTAGATTAGTCAATCAATCATTCATTCATCCCATTTATTCATTGCTGGGAAACCAGTCCCATTATCCCTAGTCGGAGCCACCATTCCAAACGGAAAAGGAGTTGTATTAAGGTTCGGACCGGGTGGTTATCCCCCAATGTTGATACAACGATTTTCAGGTTATCAACAGGGTGGAAAGCTTACTTTGGTTTTAAGAATAATTGTAAAACAAAAAACCTCATAATGTGGCATAAAATGAAGTTCCTCTTTGAAACTTTAGTCACTCCTGTTATCTTATATGGATGTGAGGTTTGGTGTTGCAACATCTCTAGAGAATCCTAGAGAAAGATTGAGAAAATCCAGAAGCACCTTATAATGTATAATCTGAAAATTAAAAGCAATACACCCTGCCCTATTCTACTTATAGAAGTAGGTATTTCCGCTATCGAGAGCCTAGCTATGACTAAGATTTTGTTGTACAAGCACAAGATCAATAACATAGGAGATCATAGACTCCCTAAGCTAGCTTTAAATTCTTGCCAAAACCAACTAAGGCTCAAATACGGGTGGTATAAAGACACAAGGGCCTCGTTAAAGCATTGGGAGATCAATGAGAATGATGCATTGCAGAAAATTAATAACATTAAAAATATTGTTACTTTTAAGTTTGAAGAAAAGATGTGGTGTGAGAAAGTTTTAGCAGCTAAAATAAAATTAAGTTATTATAAGAAGGTCATCAACCCCACCCTAGAATATAAAAAATATATCTCTATTTTAGCTAGCTCAAAGAAGAAAATTAATATAACGAAGATTAGAACGAACTCTCATGAGCTCCATAGTGAAACAGGTCATTGGGCAGTTCCTAAAACACCATGGATGGAAAGGATCAACCATCTCTGTGAGAATAGGAACATTGAGGATGAAAGTCACTTTCTCTTAGAGTGCCCTGCATACAACCACATTACATCTAAGTTTCATAATCTTTGTTGCAATACTCACCTTCCTAGCCTTTTACGATGTCAAAATTATAGTGAGCTTGGGAGGCTTCTCTCCAAGATTTTTGAGCAAAGAATTAAAATCTTAAATTAATCTAAATAACTTTTTTCCTTAGGACTAATAGACCAAAGTTGGGTCTCAGTGGACATTAACCATCATCATCATCATCATCATCATCATCATCAACATTCCCAAGCTAAGATAGAATTATAAAAAATCAAAATGGTTATAAAAATGTAATGATTTTTTTATTTATATTTCATACTCGCGAAATTAAAAAAAGTTTTTAACATTTAGAACTTAATAATGTCAATGGTAACTTATTCTCATTTGAACCCTTAAAATAGTAAATGATGCATAAAACCTAAAACTTACAATCCAAAATACATACCCTCAGACCAACATTATTCATGGTTAACTATATAAAAAATGACTATCAAAGTTGAATTTGATTGGCTATGTTGTCTAACATGGTTAACTATGTTTGGCTATTAATGTTACTTAATAATAATGATAAATGATTATATTTGGCCTAAGTTGAGGAGTGTTGACTAATTTTTAAACCATGGTTGATCTAGGTGGATGTTGGTGGCCACCTACCTATTCCACTTAGACCCCCACCACTATCTATTATGGCAGTAGCATAACTCCTATTTGTTTCCATGATCATTTGACCATGCTTTTCAAAGGGAGTGCCCATGGAAGTTATGACCATCATTATTCTAATTGGGATATCACAATGAGAAAGGCATGTGATTGATTCATGAAGATGAGGTTGATAAGTTGGCTTCATGATGCAAAAAAGATCATTTGGAAGCTCAATATTTTTTTTTTTTTGTGAAGCCACCAACCACATGATGATGTATCTTGTCAAGGGTCTAGAAGTTCTAGTAAAACACACAATATTCAAGAGGAGGAGGCTAGAAGAGTCTCCATTCCACCCATTTCTTTGTCTTCAGATTAATTTATTTCTACCATCATACACTTGTTGGGGCTAAACTCATTGGTATCTAATATCTAACTAATATAAACATCTATATTGGAAATGGGTTGCACAAATTTCAATTCCTTAAAAATGAAAATTGTGTAGGATGGTGTAGATTTCATGAAGTTGGAATATTCTTAGTCTTAATGAAAAAACAAGTAGGCGTTCGTGGTGAATTTTAGTTTGTAGGTGTGTTAGGGTTCTTCTACTATGGAGGGAGAAGAATGTGGGCCTATAGGAGAGAGGTAATAGTACCACCCCAGCAAAGACTCATGCAAACATGAAGGAGTCATCTAACATCCACCGGAATATTCCACAAATATGTGGTCATTGTTACAACCATTACAACACATTCTCAATATGATAAGCACTAAAATAACCAAAATAGTTCAATTAATTTAGTGCAAATGAAAACAAATATGAAACATAAACATCTATAGATAAGTCTTTCAAACATTCATAATCCATGCATGAAGAGAGATGGATACAATGAACACCACTTGCTCATGCCTTATGGGAGAAGAGAAGTTGAAAATTCCTTTGATTGTACAAAGAGGACACATATCTAATAAATGGGGTGATCCTTCCCCTCACTTCTGACTCTTGGACTACCGTTATGATTGTTTGACTTCGTATAACTTTTCAACTTTCATATGACTCTTTACATTCTTTACCTATCCCTTTCAATTTCGCTTCGCAATATATTTTCAAACAAGAATTCACAATAATCAACAAAATTATGTTGCAAATGATGACTCATGACCTGACATGACATGGAATGATGACATGGTATTTTCAATTCATTCTTTCTTCTTTATTACTTTGTGTCTTCTTGAAGATGATCTTTTCCTCCACCTCCATATGGCTTAGAGATGATGAGTCTTCAGTCTTATTAGATCGTGAGCTATTGTTGCAAACTCATGTCCACATCTTCCTCCCCGTTGATCAATTTGTACTTTCAACTACAAAGGTATCTTCTAGCATGGTCTCCTACTTAATCTCCTTCATCATCATCCATTTAGAGCATGATACTGTACTTGCATAGGAATAAAGCAACACTTTATTTATCAGCTCAAAAAGTGGAAATGGCTTATTCCCATTTTGTAAAGTAGTCCACAACGGTAACAATGAAATTGTTTCCATCAGAGGAAGTGGTGTTACAAGTAATGAAGTTGATGACCCATCTAACAAAGGGGTCAACATAGGTAATTGTTTCAAGAGGCACAGGGGGTGCGAACATTTTAATGGTAAACATTTGACATGGATGACAATGTTGGACTACATTAATACAATCTTTAAAAAGGGTTGGCCAGTAGTATCCTACGCTAATTTTTTTCTAGGTGGTAGCCATGTCAGAAAGATGACCACCATGTGCACCAGCATGGCATTCATTTAGAATTTTTTCTGCCTCGGTACGTGTAAGAAAACATCGAAGAACTAAGACAATGCCACCATGATATAGAGTATTTTTCAACACCATGTAGTGCCTTGCTTGGTGGCGGATGAAGTGACGGTACGATGTTGATAGATCTTGGCAGAAACATTGTGTTTTGAGGTAGAAAAAATATCTCCATACCAAGGATATACATATTCATCTAGTAGAAGATCATGGGATAGCTCTGTTATATGGTATTATTATTGAGAGTGCAAAGCATCCTTAATGGTAAAAATGGTTGTAAAATAGTGTTGACCTACAATAAATGGTATAAATAAAACATGCCAATGTCCTGATCTATTAAAAAAAGATAGTTACACAACCAAATTGAATAATAAAATAAGAAAAATAACTCAAGTAATCCAATGGGAACGAGATATAAAGAATATGTTTAATTAGATGACAATTGTGAAGGGAACAAATAATGCAACTAGTCCCCGTGTGTAGAGGGAAGCTTTTAAGGATACAAATTTATTTTAAAGTTTAGAAATCTTCATGAATCTTACTAGTCATTAACATGCAAAGTATAAAATGTTTGAAGATACTTTTGTAAAAATATTCAAATTTATAATGAGTTTATGTATTGTTTGTAAAATTTTGGCAATTTCTAAGGAAATATAATTTTATAATGTAAAAGTACGGTGAATTATTTTTAGAAAAAAATGGAAATTGGCAAATCTTTTTTTGGAAAAAAATAGAAAATTAGCCCAGTTTCGAATATTAGCCCGTAAAATCTTCCTTGCCTCTGTGGGATGGGTTCTTGGCTATCCTCAATGCCTTGATCTTTCTAGAGTCTTTCTCTTCTCTATAATGTGTAAACCAAGCAAGCAGAATGTTTGTGCTCAATGGGAGCTGAAAAGAAAAAGGCAAATGGTGAGCGACAATGATAATAACCAAAGCAACAAGAGTGATTGCAACAATGAAAATGATCAAAAGTGAAGAATGTATGTAAAACCTTCCAATTTATAAAGAGATATTAGGTTGTTCTCGAATAATGGAAAAAATAAAATATCATTAAAAAAATCCTAGAATTAACCATTTGGAATATTTTATTATATTTGGTTGCAGGGAAAAGGCATTTAAATTGGTTAAATACTTTTATTCTGAAATAATAAATAAATTATTTATTTATCATCTCAAGGAATGTGGTTAAGGGATAATAAACAAATAATGGTTTGTTTAGGTATTCCTAGGGGATTCACTCAAACTTGACAAGGAATAATAATTAAGTAATGGTTAATTGATTATTCATAGAGATAAATAAGAAAAATAATGATTTATCTAATTATTTCTCATGATTGGGTCAAATATGACAAGGAATATTAGTTAAACAATGGTCTAATTAATTATCCCTAGAAGATAATTAAATAAATAATGATTTTTTAAATTATTCTTCATGGTTTTAACAAGAAATAACTGAACAAATGTGGTTTATTAAGTAATTTATTACAGTGAAGGAAATTTTACTATGGTAAAATTGGCCCTACATGGTGTACTTCATTCTAGCTAGTAGGGTATGGCTAGATGATCAATTTTTGGTGATAAGAATGTCATCTGGGTTGACTTTGTGAAGGTCTGACAATAATTCAATGAAGACTAAGGAGTTTCTAGCCTTCATAGTGCAAAACCCAGATCAAATTGTTGAAGGATAACAACCCATTTGGAATATTTTCCTCCATTAACTTGACAAGAAAGAATGTGTCTCATGGGATTCTCTAGGGTAACGATAGTAGTCTATCATAACATGATGTAACGTGAGAAGCAATTGATAGGAAAAAAATATTCCAAGGTTAGTTTCTCGACATGTGAATATCGAAGTCTAGGCCCAATGAGTATTTTCGAGAGATAATAGATCACATTCCCATTGTGATCATCATGAGTTTGTAACAAAAAAAGTACAAATGGAGGATGCATACTCTTTGAGTTATAAGATAAAGTCACGCGATTAGTTAGGAGGATTAAGTACTGGGGAAGATATGAGTTCCTCTTTCAAGGCATCAAATGATTATTGCACTTGATCATCCCTCAATTATGGTACTCCTTTCTTTAATAGCCACATGAAGCCTTTCATTAATTCTGTGCCATACAGGATCAAATGATGTAAGATATTTTCCTTTCCTTGCAAACATTAGAGTTGTAAAATGGATTATGGTGTGGGAAATTGAGTGATCGCGTTTACAATATCAGGATCAATCCTTATCCTATGTTTGGAGATAATGAAATTAAGGAAGTGCCGTGACCAAACAAAGAATATGCACTTATGCAGATTCAAATGGATGTTATAGATCCTACACCTAAGAAATATTGCTCTAAGATGAGCTAGATGTTGGGCTTGCTTCTTGGAATGAGCCGAAAGATTATCCAAGTAAGCGTGAACAATATGTGTGATATTGTGAAATGTATAGTCCATGGGCCTACGAAAGGTTTCACCCAAATTCTTCATACCAAATGGGAGATTTTGATATGAAAATATGCCCCAAGGGCACATGAAGGTGGTTTTGTGCTAGTCCATAGGTTTTATAGACATTTGGTTATAGTGTGAGAAGCCATAAGTGAAGGATAAGGACTCATAACCATTGCAATTGTCCATCATTTTCTAAATCAAAGAAGTCAGATAATTCTGTTTCGGACACATGACATTAAAATTCTAGTAGTCGACAGAGACGCAAATGGTACCTTCATTTTTTCTACAAGAACAAGATTGGAAACATAATCCGTCAAGGAAATATGGTAAATAAAACCAACACGTAACAATTTTTCCATCTTAGTCCTCATAGCCACAGTTTTGCAGGGGTTGACTTGTCGAAGCCTTTGTGAGATAGGACTAGCATTTTGATAGACCTTGATCTCATGCTAGACAATAGAATAATATATGTTGGTAATTTAGGCATAAGTCTAAGCAAGTACATCATGGAATTCTTTGAAAAGTTAGGTGAAGCTCACAATTTCCTCAGGATTGTAGTTAGCTCCAATCTAAGTATTTTCCACCATAAATGTTTTGATTGAGATATCAACGAGCATAGTATTTGAAAGATTTTCCAAGTTCCCATATGAATTCATAGTTTGGAAAATCATATAAATTTAGGGAACAATCTTAGGTGGTTCAAAAGGTAGGACTTTTATAGATTTCATGTCTGAATCAGATATCGAAGCGTGATGGTGAGAGGTTTCCCAAGCTCATGCTTCTAAGCACAAGATTCTTGAAGAAATTCATCCATACGTAGTACTTCATCAAGGCGATAATTAGAAGGAGTTGTGATGGGAGAGGGAGTTCGACCATTGGCCATAACCAAGACAGCACAAGAATCAAATTTAGATTAAATGACTTGATAAGCCAATTCCACTTTTGAAAGTGGAATTTGTTCTCCGTAAGGTTCAAGGTATGAAGGGGGCAAGAGGATCAAGGGACTAGTTAGGTAATGAGGAGTGGTGGAGACCATAGAAAGCGTCTTTATAACCTTGGATAGTGAGAGAGTAAAGAAACACAACAGGGAGGAACCCTTGAAAAGACCTCTACCAACACTCACATAAGAGTTAGGTATGCCACCCACTAAGGGTACGATGCCGCTATGCAACAAGGAGTAATTTGGGGTACAAAGGAGAGTTAGGTCCACTATGACTATTTTCCCATCCAATGAGAAGAGGATGAGTGATAAGACTGAAGGAATAATGGGAGTCGTGGCATAGGCCATTTGGCCCTCAGTTTTGGTCTATTTTTGTTTAAAGAAACTTACTTAATCCTTATATTTTCCATCCATTTTCCATCACATCCATCTCATTATGATATATTTTATGCATATTCATGTATTTAATTTTAATTTTTCATTTTTTAGAAGTTTTTATGAAAATTGAGTTTCAAGTGCAATGTTGGACAAAATCATAAATTCCCGTAATAGTTATGTGAGTGACATATTTGCAGGACACTTGGGCTCGATCTGGATTCATGAATGGAAATGTTGGGAGCTAGGACTGAACTAATTCCACTTGGTTCGATCAAAACACGCTTTATTAGGCCCGGTTAAGGATGGTCAATCATGACTAGTAACCCAAAAAATCCCTAGGAAAAAGGGCAATTTTGTGATTTCATGGGATTGTCCATATTTTTTGGGATGGATTGAATTATTTTGACTTAGATAGATGGATATGAATAGATATGATTGTTAGAGAGACTTTAGATCAATTTGTTTCATAAACTTCTATTTAAGCCAAGACTTTGAAAGATTATGATATGTAATTTTTATATAAATTTATGCTGAGACATTTGAATATCGAATATTAATTAAAAGAACTTGTTCTACTTTCATTTTGATTTTCATTAGTGTCGATGAGTGCTTGAAATTTCAGCGTTTGATAGCAACCTCAAATGTGCAAGGTAGGGGTGGAGGGGCCCCACTCCAAGCTAAGTACACTTCATTGTTAATCTAGCTTAATTTTCATGAACTAGTTGCTTTAGATTTGTTTACTTGTTTTGCTTCAGATTTTCTTATTTGAATTAATGTGTGATGATTGTTGAATGGATATTGGTTTAATTCTAATCTACATATGAAGGGACACATAGGAATTTAAGTTAAATTCCCCTTCTCTTTGATGTTGAACTAAAATTGAATTTCATTCTCCTTTTCTTCTTTGAAGTTATTTGTGCATTTCTGGTTTGAAGCAATGGTGATCATGATAGAGTAGAATTGTGAAGAAGGACAATCTGGTCCTCCTTAGTTAGGAGCCTCTTTTTTTACATCTTCTGCATCATAAACCATTGTTAAGTAATGATTTGGATTTCTATTAATGAATGTAACATTGGAGGGAAGGACAACCTGGTTCTCCTAAGTTATGAGACTCATCCCTGACATATTATATAAGTGAATTAGAAATTGTTAAAATAGGTTTATATTTGTAACATGTACTCCCTTAACTCTTCAAATTTTATCTTCTAGGCTTGGCTGCATCTGATATCCATACACAGTTGACTTGCCTCCATGTTTTACAAATCCAGATCGATAATTAAATACTTATGTTAATTTGTGTTAATAAATTAGCCCAACATTTTGGCACCACTGCTCGGGATCGAACCTAGGTCACCCACGTGAGAGGCGGGAATATTCACCATTATGCTACAAGAAGAATGAAGGAGTGAACTCCATGGATGAAGTTTTCTCAAAGTCAGTCTTAAATTCATATTTCAGAATATGAATACAAATGTTCAAGTCGAAGCAAAGTTAAAATTCACCTGATGTTGAGTTCACCTAATGAAACTCAAATTCTTGAAGCTTGGCTTTAGTTATTGACCAACAACACCAACAAACCCTACAACACGATTGAGATCGAGACAAAAAGACATGAAGATAATCATTAAAAGAAATAGCTTAGTTCTGTACGATGTCAAGTCACATCAATATCCAAAGAAGCCTTTCATAAGCCATGATTTCATCCATCATCCATATTGTTTATTAAGCTTCGCAATCATGCATGTTGAAGTAGAGACTTACCATATATCCATTTACTACTCAATCATGACTTCAATTTAACTTCTTTTCATAAGCTTTTCATACTTCCCTACTCCATTACACCCCACCTCCATCCAAAAAAAAAAATAGAAAAAGATCAAAAATAATAACAGAGTTTGGTTGCGAAAATCTAGGAAACTGGCACAAAAAAAACCTTGGATTCACATAGGAAAACCAACTTGTTTGGCCAATATGAATTCTCTATTTTTTTTTTATCATTTCTTTAGTTTTGTTTTCCACGAATCATCCTCCAAAATAAACAATACTTTAGGACAATTCTTCCCATCAGCAAGGGGAAAGGTCGCAAAACAAACTTAATTGTGCAGTTGATTTGACAACGGAACTTGTATTGTCCGAAGTTGGGACCTGAAATATTTTTGAAATCAATAGCAGTTGGGACATGAAATGTTAGCAAAAACATGTATATATTGCATAAAAATGTATATGAGAGAAAGGACCTGAGTTATTATGAATCAATTGCAGAGGCACCTAAACAACATCAACAATCAATGAACCAGAATCAATGAAGGATGCTAGAAGAGAAGGCAGAATTAAATTCTATGTTTCAATCTATCTAACACATTTGATTAGAGGACATCATCCAATATTGTCAAGGAGTAGAGGACATCATCCAATATGGTTAGGGAAGTACAATTATTATGATTACAAAAATTTTCTCTTGCTAATTCGAATTTTTGGAAGTTTTTAGAGCTTGTTAAAATTAAGTTAATACCTAAATGCATATTTTATATTCATTACATTACCCTCATATTAGACCTATTATTTTATACCCATTATCCTAAGTATCATTTTACATTTACCTATGTAGGTCTGATATTTAATTCCTGCATTCCATATTCATTCTGTAACCCTAAGTATTTTTCCTCAAAGCAAAAGGGATCAAATGGGATAAGTTGAAACCTACACAACCATATAGAAATTCGTCCTATGAAATAAATTTTAAACATGACCTAAAAAATGGTCACTTTAAAATTAAGGAAATACATTGCAATAAATAGGCAACACGCGCATTATGAAAAGCCATTTAACAAATCAAATCGGAATGATTTATGTTATATCGGGTGTAACATTATCAAAAGCACAATACGATGGGGCGTATGGTTCATATGGTGGAAATACAATGAAAAGTGATGAATGATAAATGAAAATAGCGAAAGTAATGGCGAAAGTGAAGAACAAAACCATGATTCATGTAACCAACATGGAAATAAAAACATATTATATCTGCTAGTGATAGTATATATGTTATATGGTAATGCGGGTTGGTTGGAGGCACCCACAACAGAATTGAAGGGCGAGTTCAAAAAAATCAAACATAACCTGAGGCAAAGTCATAAATGAAAATAATAGACTTGATGGTGTCAACAACATAGTGAAAATAATTATACACAATTTCATTCAGAAGTTCGATGGTTACGCATGGTATTGTGATGCAGGAGCATGTGACTCACAGGGGAAAAGTCTTCGAACTTATTCCAAAAATACAAAAAGATCTATAGCCAAGGGAGTGGGGTCCTTTAGCCTACAATTTCCATCTTATTTTAGTTAAAGATAGGATAAAATCAAGAATAAAACATGCTAATTATGTTATAGATGGATAAGCTATAATAAAGCTTTTACACTTTAAATCATTCCATGTAAACCATGCTTTTGTAACGGATAAGGTCTGAGAAGGCCTATCCATTATTATAAATGAAGAGGCAGCGAGACCCTTAGGAGGGAAGAGAGGAGCGGGTGTCGAAGCATTATTACTTAAAACTTTTCTTTCAGTCTATTTGATATAATGGCCTTCTGTTAATTGAACTGTGTATGTGTTTATGCGTTTATTTCACTGTGTATTGAAAGTGTTGAATTGTCTTACTGTTCCCCGCATGATGCATTTACTATGTATTTAAGCTTTTAGGGTCATTTTCTTTTCATTGTGGCAGCTTTTAAATCTTTAAAATCATTTTTGTAAAGCCAAAGGAGAACTCTGTTTACACAGAGGAATTATGATATTTCCCTTAAGCACAATAGTTGGCAGACGTGAAGCATTATTAATATTGGTTCTTACCCTTACTGGGTCTAGAACCAATATCGCATCGGAGAGGGCCTTTATAACTTTGGAATGTGTGAGCTCTGATATCTCGAAGCCGAAGTATTATAAAGCACGGCATAATAGGGCGTCGGGTCCGAAAGGGGCCTTTAGTATTGCGAAATGAGAACTCCGACTTTCGGAGCCGAAAGACTACAAAGCAGAGTTGAAAGCGCATCGGGTCCGAGACCCATTATTTTTCAGACCCTTGATAAGGAACCATCGATAGGCCAGACCCGAAATCCATATAGAAGGGAGCCTAAAGTGCATCGGGTCTGCGGGGGTATTCGCATTGCATATTGGAGGCATTGATGTTTGGAGATCCACTGATAGCGATTGCGATATCGCATCAGGGAAAAGGAAAGGGATAACATAAAGCGCCGATAGTGTATTACCCCTCCATAAACCCACCGATTGTTGTTATAACGTAATTCTCTTAGAATTACAGTTCCAATAGCTTAAAGCCGCCGATTATATTATAAACTAATTCTCTTAGAATTATTATTCGGATAGCTTAAACCCGCCGATCGGGTTATAAAGTTATTCTTTTAGAATTACTGCTCCGATAGGAGTAAGGGCCCTATTTGTCAATTAGCAAGGTTGTGGGTGTCGAAGAGGAATTAATGAAGCTATCAGTTTAATGACTGATACGCCTAAAGAAGAAAAAAGAGAAGTTGACCCTAACATTGAAGAAATTCCTGCCAGATTGGGAAGGTTATCCCTAATGCTTGCACCCACACCATCATTAGTGGTATCAGAGCCACCAACTGACATTGAATTGAATCTCAGGAGCAAGAGAAGGATGGCTCTTAGATTTGGAAGAGAACGAGGACGTGGTGAAAGAGGACGGCCTGTTGCAAATACTGAAATAATGGAAACAGTACAAGAGCTGCGAGCTAGATTGGATGCATTAACTTCAGATAGAAACTTAGATGATGGAGATGTTAGCGAACCTGAAGTTGAAGCTACAGAGGAGGAAGCTATAGAGGTTACTCCTGAGATGAGGTTCTTTCAGTCAGTGTTGAAATCCACAGCCAGGCCAAAGACCGAGGTATTGGTATACCAAGGAGGACTGAATCCAAAAGAATTGATAGACTCGATTAATAGCATGGAGAAATTCTTCGATTATGAAGAAATAGAAGATGAGAAGAAAGTGAAGTTTGCTGTCACCATGTTAAAATGCCATGCAGCGCTCTGATGGGATGGTGTGCAGGCAGAAAGGAAGAGACTTGGTAAGCAACCAATCAAGAATTTGGAGGAGGATGGTAACAAAGTTAAGAGGTAAGTTTTTGCCAAGTAACTATCAACAAACATTGTTTAGACAGCTGCAAAATCTTAGATAGAGATCTTTGACAGTGAAAGAATACACAGAAGAGTTCTATAATGTGAGCATAAGAGCTGGAGAAGCCCAAGATACAGATGAGAAGGTGGCTAGATATATGAATGGCCTCAATATGGACATTCAAGATGAGATAAGTCTGCTATCCCCAAAAACAGTAGAGGAAGCTTATCAGATAGCACTGAAAGCTGAAGAAAAACTCATGAGGAAGCAGTCTGCCAGAGGGAGAGGGACTTTCAGAGGAAAAGGAAGTCAAGGTGGTAGAGGAAGGTCTACAACACATAAAGATGGAGCTAGCAGTAGCTCAACCTAGCATTCACCCACAGGAGGTGATGCAAGAGGTAGAGGGAGTTTTTCTAGAGGAAGAGGAGGCAGAGGAAGGGGAAGAGAAATAAGATGTTAAAGATGTAACAAGCTGGGACATAGAGCTTTTGAGTGCCCAAAGAATTCGAAAACAAAGCTGAGGAATGAAATTGTTGCTCCAGTTGAGGGAGAAGCACCAGTGGCAGCATTAGCAGAAGAATAAAATACACCAGAAAGAGCAGAATCTTTGGTAGTTATTAAAGTTCTACTTAAGCCAACAAAGGAGATGGTTGAACCACCACAAAGGAAGACTTTATTCAGGACAGTGTGTAAAGTTCAAGGGAAATGTTTCCAAATGATCATTGATAGTGGCAGCACTGATTATTTGGTCTCTACAGAAGTAGTGGAGAAATTGAAGCTGAAGACAATGAAGCATCCAACACCTTAAAAAGTGTCAAGGTTGCAAAAGGGACATCAACTGTTAGTAAGTGAACAGTGTGAGGTGGAATTTCAAGTGTGCAAGTATAAAGCTAAAATTGTTTGTGATATGATGCCTATGGATGTGTGTCACATATTCTTGCAAGACCTTGGCAATATGACAGAGGAGCCATACATGATGGGAAAAGAAACACTTACAAGTTTGGAAAGGATGGTGTGAATCATACATTGCTGCCTGTGCAAGAAGAAGATGTACCGGGACAGAAGACTCATCCAAAAACTTTGTTACCTGGAGGAAAGGAATACCTGAAGCAGATTGAAGATAACAAGGTAAATTTTGCTCTAATTTGCAAGCCCAAGGTAATAATGACCTCTACTAAAGTTCCTCATTTACCCATTGAAATTCAAGAAATGCTCGAGAAATATTGTGATATTATTGTTGATGATTTGCCTAATAAATTACCACCCATTAGAAGAATCAGCCATCATATAGATTTGATCCCTGGAGCAAGCCTACCTAACAAAGCACCATATAGAATGACTCCTGCAAAAAATCAAGAAGTTAAGAAACAGGTACAAGAATTGCTTGACAAGGGGCTGATCAGAGAAAGCTTGAGTCCTTGCGCAGTTCCAACGGTCCTGAGCCCAAAGAAATATGGAGGGTGGAGAATGTGTACAGATTCGAGAGCTATTAATAAAATCACAATCAGGTACAGATTTTCGTTACCCAGAATTGAAGATTTAATGGATTGCTTGACTGGAGCAAAATAATTTTCAAAATTAGATCTTAAAAGTGGGTATCATCAGATAAGGATAAGAGAGGGAGATGAGTGGAAAACTACTTTTAAGACCAATAAAGGACTATATGAATGGAGAGTGATGCCTTTTGGGCTGTCAAATGCACCAAGTACATTCATGAGGCTCATGAATGAAGTTCTTAAAGAGTTCATTGGTAAGTTTGTAATAGTCTATAGCAGGTCCAAGGAGGAGCACTTGAGGCATTTAAATTATGTCTTACAGAAGCTACAACAAGAAAAACTATTGCTGAATTTGAAGAAGTGTTCATTCATGAAAGAGGAGATGGTGTACTTGGGATTTGTTATTTCTGCTGAAGGGTTGAAGATGGATCCAGAGAAGATCAAGCCAATTATGGAGTGGCCTTAACCCAAGAGTGTTTTTTAGGTAAGGAGTTTTCATGGTCTTGCTAGTTTTTACAGAAAATTCATTAAAAATTTTAGTAAGATTAATGCACCTATTGTTGAGACCATAAAGAAGGATAAACAACCATTTAAATGGACTGCTGAAGGAGCGAAAAATTTTCAGTTGTTAAAGAAGAAAATAACTGAAAAGCATGTTTTGGTCCTTCCTGATTTTAACAAACCTTTTCAAGTAAAGTGTGAAGCCAGTGCATAAGTAATTGGAGGAGTTTTAAGCCAAGAAGATAGAACAATAGCTTATTTTAGTGAAAAGCTAAATGATGCCAAAAAAAAGTATTCTTCTTAGGATAAGGAGTTCTACGCATTTGTGCAGTCATTAAAGAAGTGGAGGCATTATTTAATGTCAAAAGAATTCATTCTTTATACAGATAACCATGCATTACAGTTTATAATGCAGCAGCCAAAGCTCAGCCAGAAACATGCTAAATGGGTAGAATATCTTGAAGGCTTTTATTTTGTGTTGAAGCATATAACTGGGCAGTCAAATAAAGTTGTAGATGCCTTAAGTAGGAGAAATGCATTGGTTCAAGAAAGTCAAATCCAAGTGTTGGGTTTTGATTTTCTTAAGGAATTATATGAGACCGATTCAGAATTTAAAGAGGCATTTGAAGCTTGTAAAAATCCTATTTTGGTGGATAGGAGCAAGTGGTTGGATTATTTCTTACAAGATGGACTGTTATTTAAGAAAAATCAGTTGTGCATACCAAACTGTTCAATGAGAGAAAATTTAATCAAAGAGAAACATAGTCGAGGACTTGCAGGAAATTTTGGTGTAGAGAAAACTTTTGAACAACTCAATAGATTTTATTTCTAGCCGAAGATGAAATCTGAAGTAGAGAAGTACGTAAGAAATTGTAAAGTCTGCCAATATGCAAAAGGAAGGAGCCAAAAGAGAGGGTTGTATATTCCATTACCAATTCCAGATTGGCGTTGGGATATGGTAAGTATGGATTTTGTGCTGGGATTACCAAAGACTCAAAGAGGTTATGATTCAATTTTTGTTGTAGTGGACAGATTTTCAAAAGTGGCACACTTTATTCCATGTTATAAAACTAGTGATGCTTCTCACATTGCTAATTTGTTTTTTAAAGAGATTTCAAGATTGCATGGGTTGCCCAAAAGCATTGTCTTAGACAGGGATTCAAAATTCATTGGACATTTCTGGAGAACACTATGGAAGAAGCTGGGAACTAAATTAAGTTTCAGTTCTTCCTATCATCCACAAACTCATGGACACACTAAAGTTGTGAACAGAAGTTTAGGAAATCTTATGAGGAGCCTTACTGCAGAGCATCTAAAGCAATGGGATCAAGTGTTAGCACAAGTTGAGTATGCATATAATGACTCACCGAACAGGAGCACAGGACAGATCCCATTCCATATTGTTTATGGAATGCCCCCAAGGGGAATATCTGAGTTAAGGAATTTGGGAAAAGAAGAAATGAAAAGTGCAAAGGCTGAAGACTTTGCTTCAAGAATGCAGGCAATACATGAACAAGTGAAACAACAGTTGCAGGATAGCAACATCAAGTACAAAACCAGAGTAGATATGAGGAGAAGAGGGGTGAACTTTGAAGCTGGGGATTTGGTTTTAGCACATCTCAAAAAGGAGAGATTTCCAAAGGGGGAGTATAATAAGTTAAAATCCAAGAAAATTGGATTGTGCAAAATACTAAGGAAATTCTCTGCAAACGCTTATGAGATTGAATTACCACCTGATGTGGGAATATCACTAATTTTTAATGTTGTAGACTTATGCAAGTACGAGAATGAAACTGCAGATGATACAACACAGGATCAAGAGACTCCAGAGATTAACTTGGTAAAACAGTTACCCACAACAAATAATTTACAGCCAGAAAGAATTCTAGAGAGGAAAATGCATAAGAAGACAAGGGGACGAGAATACTTACAGTATTTGGTAAAATGAAAGGGACAGCCAATCGCTGAAGCCACTTGGGTTACAGAAGACGTTCTACAGAAACTGGGCAAATCTATAGACGAGCTCATGGACAAAAGCCCATGAAGAACTTTTTCCTCAGGAGTCTGATGCAGGAGCATGTGACTCAGAGGGGAAAAGTCTTCGAACTTATTCCAAAAATCCAAAAAAATCTATAGGCAAGGGAGTGTGGTCCTTTAGCCTGCAATTTCCATGTTTTTTTTAGTTAAAGATCGGATAAAATCAAGAATAAAAAATGTTAATTATGTACAGATGGATAAGTTGTAACAAAGCTTTTACGCTTTAAATCATTCCATGTAAAGCATGCTTTTGTAACGGATAAGGTCCGAGAAGGCCTATGCATTATTATAAATTGAGAGGTAGCGAGACTCTCAGGAGGGAAGAGAGGAGCGGGTGCCAAAGCATTATTACTTAAAACTTTTCTCTCGGTCTATTTGATATAATGGCCTTCTGTTAATTGAACTATGTATGCATTTATGCGTTTATTTTACTGTGTATTGAAAGTGTTGAATTGTCTTACTATTCCCCGCATGATGCATTTACTGTGTATTTAAGCTTTTAGGGTCGTTTTCTTTTCATTGTTGCGGCTGCTGAATCTTTAAAATCATTTTTATAAAGCCAGAGGAGAACTCTGTTTACATAGAGATATTATGATATTTCCCTTAAGCGGAATAATGGGTGACGTGAAGCATTATTAATATTGGTTCTTACCCTTATCGGGTCTGGAACCAATATCGCATTGGAGAGGGCCTTTATAACTGTGGAATGTGTGAGCTCCGATATCTCGGAGCCGAAGTATTATAAAGCGCGGCATAACAGGTGGTCGGGTCCGAAAGGGGCCTTTAGTATTGCGAAGTGAGAACTCCGACATTTGGAGCCGAAACACTACAAGGTATAGTTTAAAGGGCATCGGGTCTGAGACCCATTATTTTATAGAACCGCCGATAGGCCTGACCCGAAATCCATATAGAAGGGAGCCTAAAGTGCGTCGGCTCCGTGGGGGTATTCGCATCGCATATTGGAGGCATTGATGTTTGGAGATCCGCTGATAGCGATTGCGATATCGCATCGGGGAAAAGGAAAGGGATAACATAAAGCGCTGAAAGTGTATTACCCCTCCATAAAGCCGCTGATTGTGTTATAACGTAATTCTCTTAGAATTACAGTTCTGATAGCTTAATGTCGCCAATTGTATTATAAAGTAATTCTCTTAGAATTACTATTCCGATAGCTTAAAGCCGCCGATTGGCCAGAGGAAGTAAAACACCAGTTTGACAGAAGAAACAAACCGAGGAAGGAGAAAGTGATATAACGCCAAGGAATTGGAGAGATAAGTAGGGTGAGCCAGGAAGATTAATAGAGAAGAAGGAGGCAATTAACAAAAATCCCATGAAGATCCAAGGTGAGAGAGAAACCTAATCTATTTTATTTAATGAAATGGACAGTTTAAAGGAAAAATCAAGATTTTTCATCGAGATTATGGATAGTTTGTGATTTGTTTAAAATTTATTTATGCCACCAGTGAACAAAGGGAGGTGTTAAAACACAGATAATTAGGCCACACTGAAAGAAATCGCCGAAAATTGATTTAATTTCTCCTTGAAATCGCCAAGTTTATTAAATGAAACAAAGTATTTGCATAGCGAGGTTGATTTCTTGCACGATGGCATATCTTCAGATTAATTGCACAAGTGGATTGATTGCACAAATAATGGATGGTGATATAACTTAAGCTTAATGAACGAGTTGTTAGCTGTAAGGTGGAGAAAATCAAAATAAATCATGACTGATAGATCTTGGTTCTCCATGAAACATAATGTTTATTAAGGTTGACTGCGTGTTGAAATAATGAATTTTTGAGTGAAGTTTTGAAAGCATGTAGTTGTAAAAACGCATAGTCACCAAGTCTAAAAGATACACCTGTACATGTGTTTTTATGACCAAACAATATCATAAAAAAACTGAGTTTTAGTTCGATGCATGAAAGAATGGGTCAATAAAAAGAGAGTATTGGGCTTATGTTTGAAGATTTGGGTTTATATTTGAGTGCGCAGAGCCAAAATTACAATGAAGTGTCATATGTTGATGCAGTGTTTTATATTGGTCATTGGGCAATGAAGAGTCATATGTCAATTGGATATGTTGAAGATTGGTTATTAAGGAGAATTTCATATTAGTTATTGGGTAGAGAAGTATTGCATATTGAAATATACATAGAGCTTCAATTTAAACACAGTAAAAAACAAAATTCTGAGATTATATTAAGAAAAACAAAAAATTGTAACATGATTTTTGTTATCATTGTATATTTCTATTTCAAAATAGAGCTCAACTTTTATACAAAGGTGTATAAAGGAGAATGTTTGATTGCATGAATAGAACAAAAATTGGTTTTTGAATCAGAAAAGAAAAAAAGAAAAAGAAAAATGTTTGTTTCTTTTCTAAAAAGGGTAATGATTTAAAAAGAGCAGTGATTTATTGTTGTAGTGAGACATAAATTAAACAAGGTGCGAATTCAATTTCTTTTAAAAAGCATTGGAAAGAGGTAAGAAGGATATTGAAGAAGCATTTGAAGACAAAAATTGATTTAAAATTTGATGATCATGAAATTTTATTCAGTCTCGGAAATGCATTTCGATTTTTAAGAGGCCACTATTTTTCATTTCTTTTTTTGAGCAAAATAAAATGAAATTTGAAAAATGAAAACATGGGTTTTCTTTGGAATGAGCCTAATTAGGCTCGCCATGGTTAGTTTTCTCAAATACATTTTTATCTGGGATATTTTTATGGTTCTTTCAACCCCTATTTTGTAAATTGTGTGGGAAAACTGCTAAAGTCAACTTTGAGCTTAATGGCTCTCTTGTTTTGGTTAATGGAAGACGATATGATGGTGGATGGATAGAAAAAAAACACATGAATAATGCTGCAAATATGGAATCATTGTTCGATGTACATCAATATACGGCATTCTGTGAAAAGGATAGACTCTAGTCATTAAGCAACTACTTCTCTCTTTCATGAATTATAATGATTTTTGGAAGTCTGTTGATTCATTGCTGCAGTGGGTTAGAGTCCATAATTAAAGAATATTGACTTGAGAATGTTTTTCTCAGAGAAGAGTTGGTTAAAAAAAACTTCAAAATTGATCTTAAGGATGGAGAATTTTATATTTCTGAAATTGATTTTGAGAACAGATATTCATTTAAAAAAAAAACATTTTTGAAGGATAAAGAGCAGTTTTTTAAAAAAAGACCATTGTTTATTTCAGAATTTAAGGAACTTTGAAGTCATAATAAGATTTGATTTGCATGTATGGTGTTAATTAAAAGAAGAGAGGGTTAAAATTCGATTTTTGAAACAAGTATGGTTTTGATTTTAAAA